>VZUI01029360.1:0-87040 GCA_013401135.1 Cettia cetti | reverse complement strand
GCTCTGCCAGCAGGTCAGGGAGGGGATCCTGCCCCTCTGCTCGGCCCTGGGGAGGATCACCTGGAGTGCTGTGTCCATTCTGGGCTCCTCAGGACAGGAGAGACATGGAGCTCCTGGAGAGGGTCCAGTGGAGGGTGACAAAGATGATGGAGGGACTGGAGCATCTCAGTGAGGAAAGGCTGAGGGAGCTGGGCCTGTTCAGCCTGGAGAAGATGAGGCTGAGAGGGGCCCTCATCCCTGTGTGTCAGTGTCTGCAGGGAGCGCTCCGGGGATGGACCAGGCCCTGCTCCCTGGGGCCAGCAACGGGACAGGAGGAACGGGCAGGAACTGATGGCCAGGAAGTTCCACCTGAACGTGAGGGAGAATTTCTTTCCTGTGCAGTGACTGAGCACTGGAACTGATTGTCCAGAGAGAGTGTGGAGCCTCCCCCACTGGAGATATTCCAGAACTGTCTGGACACAATCCTTTGCCATTTGTTCTAGAGTAATCCCAGTTGAGCAGGGAGGCTGGACCAGATGATCCCCCCTTGGTCCTTTCCAACCTGACTCATTCTGTGATTCTTTAGTCTTAAAGTTCTGATGCTAAGTGGAGGTTTTGAGACAAGGTCTTCAGAAAGGAGTATGGTTTCAGCAGCAAGACAGCTGCGTTTCCTGCCTTCCCCAATTCATGACCTCATTTTCAAAAGAAACCCTGATTTATGTTGCTGTTATGTTCCTGTTTTCAGCTTGGAGATCTGCGTGTATTTGTCCAGTCAAGCACTCAAATTTGGTGGGCTCCTGCTGATGATTTGTTTTCCCCTTTCTTAAGGCTGAGATTTCTCCACCTGTTAACCCAGGATTATGTTTTGGCATTTGACCTGGAATTTGCAAAATTTATTTTACTAGAACTACTAAAGTGCTTTGAAGTTCAGGCTCATGTCTACAGTCACCTGTTTTGATTGCTTTGTTTTCTCATTCTGGCCTAAAATTCATTTTCCCAATTAAATGAATCTCTTCATCAGGCCTTCTCACAGCTGAAAAAAATACACAGAGACAGAAGGTGGGAAAGGCTCCCAAGGCCCATATGTTCTACAGCATGTTTCTTGCATAAATATGTCATGGGTATTTTAGTAACCTGCTGCCTTCTGGCATGAGATGCATTCAGCTTTCCATTGTTTGCACAGACACTCAAAGCAGGGGAGGGGAGGGATGAAAATCCACAGAGAGAAGTCTGATACTCTTCTGTCTTGTCAGGTCATGTTCTTTTTTTGGAGAAAAACAGCCATTCTGCTACTTGCAGATATGCTTAATAGTATGAACCACAGTCTTATAGTAAGTCATATACCAGTATATCTCTTGCTGCAAAGCTTGCAGAGAAGGCAGAACAAAAGCTAGTGTTGTGGCCATTTAAATAGGAGAATCTATTCATGCTTCTCTCAGTCATTACTATGTACTCTTTCTATGCTGAAAAGAAGACTGAGTTTAAATTCAATGCTTTTCTCTTTTTCTTTAGGATGGGCTTTCTGAAACATGAACATCTAGGGAGATAAACATTATTTACAGCTTTGATTTATAATGGTTAACTATCATCTAATCGAGGAATGTAAATTTGTTGTTTGTTTGGTTACCTCCAACACTTGTAAATCCTTATTTATCATCAGAAACCACACACTTTAAATTTAGTGTGTTAATTTATAGATCTTGCTCAAATCTTGTTTAACAGACTGATTTATAAACATTAGACAAAATGATCCAAATTAAAAGTGTTAACTTTGCTGTCAGATTTAAGCATTCCAACTAAGAACATGGATGTATTTCTTTGGTTGGTTTATAAATTATAGCATTAATTAGTTCTCTAGTTGACTGTTTAGAAAATACCTTCTATCCTGGCCATTAAGTTCTGATTTATCTTTTTGATGTATTACTATGCCTCATAATTTGTTTTCACTGGGTTCTGATTTATTGATGCAATGTGCTAGACTTTAAAGCATAAACTTCAAAACCTCTGAAAAAAATGTAAAAACCAAATTCTGACTAAACAATAATTTTTCACACTTTTGCTTGAAACTTAGGGAAGATATTGCAAAATTTTCAGGTTTTATTCTTTTTACATAAAAAGACTGCATTTCAAAGAACTGGCAACTGCTAGAGGCAGATACGTAATTCCAGTGTTACAAGCAATGACATTCCAGTACTGGATTTAACTGAACTGAGACAATTAGAGGCTACTGGGTTCAATTTAAGGAACTGGATCACAGTTTGGTTTCAATATACCAGCACATCCAGTGTTTTCTCTCTTAGGGAGAATAACCAAAATATTTTTTTTTTACATAGTAAGAGTTATGTGTTTTTTTCCCCAGACACCTGGTGCAGATTTATGAGTACTGTGCTCTCACCTACTGGGCACTGAGTTAGTGTCTTCTGCCAAAGGCACTTGTTGCTTTAGGAATCCTGGGCAGTGCTGGAGAGCACTGGGCAGGGATTAGCCCAGCAGAGCCACTTTCTAAGCTGTTTTATTTTAATTCTTCTAGTTGAAACTGCAGAAAAATGCTGTTCTGCATTTAATTTTTTTTCTGAAAATTCTGACTTTTAAGGAGATCTAGTCTTCCTATGCTTTTGGTTTTCACACTTGGCAGAGGATGGATTGTGCTGTTTTGTGCATCTGGTATGTGACTAGATAAAATTTTTTTATGCAAAAATTAATATAGACATAACAATATAAAAAACAAACAACTCCCCATACATAACTAATGAAGATTTTTATAGCTTTGCTACTCCATGATTGGAAAGCTAACATTGATTCAAGTAGTAGAACAAATTAGTAAGGTCCCAGTTTTATGCTTAAATAACTAGACAGTTTCTTATGCTTGAGCTAGCACATTTAGAAAGAATCTGAGGTTTCTGTGGGTATGAGTATATTTCTAAATTAAAGAAGAAAGAGGAGGATGGCTGAGTACTGCATTCTAATCCTCCAAATTGACCACCTAAAACATATATAAAATTTGATAGACTGTTCATTCCCAAAACTGGTACAAAAAGATACTGCTGAGCAGATGATTACACTCTTTGGTCTTGTTCACCTAAAAAAGTCTTCTAACATGTCTCCAGGCTTTGTGTTTTTAAGTACACCTATATATCCTTTTGTCATTCCCTGCAGCATGCAATTCATACCCACCTTTACATTTTATAAAGAGAACTCTCCAAAGAGCTGCAGTGGAGCCCAATTCCTTGCAAGCCTTTGGGCTGCAAAGAGCCACACACAAAATAATCCCTTTGTTTTAGGACCATATGAGTCTCAGATGAGATGTGGGGCCTCAGTACAGCTCAAAGACTCAAACTATCTGCTCTAGTGGGATCTGGTCTTGTGGCCACAAGCCAGTCCATGCTACTTGGACTTTAGGAGTCAGAAATCCTGGCCCTGTTCCTCTTTAATTTAGCAGTGTAGGCAAAGTCAAGGTGTGTTATGCAGTGCTGTGACCACTGCCCTGGGGAGCCTGTGCCAGTGCCCAACCACCCTCTGGGGGAAGAAACTTTCCTGATACCCAACCTAAACTGCCCCTGACACAACTTCAGGCCGCTCCCTGGGGTGCTGTCACTGTCACACAGAGCAGAGCTCAGTGCCTGCCCCTGCTCTTCCCCTCACAGGGGAGCTGTACCTGCAGTGAGGTCTCCCTCAGTCTCCTCCAGGCTGAACAGACCAAGGGCCCTCAGCCCCTCCTCATAGGGCTGCTCCTCCTCAAGGGTCTTTACCATCCTTGTGCAAAGAAAACCACATGAGGGCAGAGATAGAAAGGCAGGAAGAGAAGGAAGATCAGGTACTACTCAAATTATTTTGTTGAATCCCAGGCTAGCAGTGATCAGAAGTTGAATCAAGGAGAACATTGAAGAACTGCTACTTGGAGAGGAGGCAGTAGGAAAAGAGAGAAGAAGAAGCACACTTTTTCTGGAATTGGGGTAGCTAGTAGTTATTTCAATTAAACCATGCAGATCCTTTAAGACCCTGGCAAAGCACAACACTTCTCAGCCTAAAACAGACGTCTTAAATAGGTTAAACATGTACTGTCCTATACTTGATTATAAAAGGCTCTTAGAAAACCAGGTGAGAGAGACATTTTCATTACATTCCACCCCCACCAAATCCTGGCCAAAAAGCACAATACAATGTCACTGAGTGAGATGAACTCCACTTGTATGGACTATCAAGGTCCAGGACTAAGACCTGGGAAAGATCAATCACAACAGCTTAGAAAGTGTGGATTGGGAAAGGAGTGATGCAGGAAATTTCTGTCCCCTGGAATATATCACCCCTTGTTGAGACAGAACCGGAAGTACGCAGTCCCAAGTCTCACCTTTTCTTTGCTGTCCAAGAAATGCTTATGAAAAGCACTGGCAAAGCTGTTCTATGCTCACACCAATACTGCTGCTGGCAGTGGTAACTACTTCATTAGCTTGAAGTGACACATTCTGCTGCTTTAATGATTCCCAGTCTGCTGCTGACCTATGCAAATATCAATATGAATCCCTGAGTTGAAAATAGTTTTGAGAAACAAAACACCAAGTAAATTGCACACATGCACAGAAATACATTAAAGAACATTATTCATCTCCACAAGCTTAATAACATTCTTTTAATGTTGTTTGTGTGCACAGTAATGGTTTAAATTTCTCTGGCTCTTGAGCATGGAATTATAAGTATCCAAAGTAAGATTGGGATTTCAATGTATATCTATCACTTCAAAGACTGTATAATGGGATTCAAATCCAAAAAGTGAGCAGAGCTGCAAAATTCATTATTAGCAACTTTGTAATACTGCTGCACAAGGTTATAAATGGGTTTCTTCCTCCTGATCTGTCCTCTCTGCCCCTGTGTCCAGATGGCTTCATCAAGAATCTTGTACTGTGCTCCAATCCTTCAGCATTGTCCATGTACTCATTAAGGTAACTGTCTTTGCCTGCAAAACCTGCTACATTTTACTTGTCCTCAGCCTCTCCACTCCTTCGTGCCAAAATTGTCTCTAACTCCAATGTGTGTAAGCACAGCAGCTGACTGTCATCCTTCTTCGATGCTAATGGACCTTTTTAATTCCTTTGTTAACCCTTTGAAAATGCCAAGTAAAGATTTACAATCTCCCTGTCCCTGCAGGGCCTCTGGAAAGGAAACCATCCAGATGGCAAAATGCAGTTCTGCCCTAACCCTCTCCCACAACTGCCAAACGCAGGAATGTGCTCAAGGCACTGAATGCTCAGCACAAGAAATTTCACAACTCATTAGCAATGCCACATCAAAATAATAAAGAACAAAACCCACACTGAAACCCAGCAGGCTGCAGTCCCAGAGGTTAGCTGGCAGCAGCCTAGATGAGAATTTCATGTCACAATTTGCACAGATGAGGTTTTTTGACCACTGTTTTGCACTTCAATAATGTTACTGGTGTAAATATGCAAAAAAAGTTTCCAAAATTATTGACTCAGTCATCTTTTGAGGATGCAGCAGCTGAAGGATTTAGAAATCCCATGGCATCTTTTTAAAAATTGGAAGCCAAATCATTAGATTCTTTTTTCTCAAAGTGAGGGTACAGCTGCTTTTGTCACCCTAATTTTTACATTACTCTTCCCTGAAAGAATGCTGGAGGAGTGTGAAAATGATTTTAAACTCCTTTTGGCAAAAAGAAGCAGCAACTGAGCTCTGGGAAATGTGATTTTTTTTTTTTTTCCTTAGAACTCCTTGCTGTAGTCTGACCTTTTCTGTATTCAGCACTGAGGACAGCATGCTATCCACTGGTTAGCCACAACTATCTTGCTTTTTCCTCCTCTCCAGATTTTTTGAAGGGGAAGAAATTATTACATTTTTAAACAAGCCAGATTATTTAAATTGATCATTTATATTTACTTGTGCTTTAAACTTCAGAACTCTGAATTCAATTGGGATTGAAGGTGAGTCAATAAATACCTTTTGCAAATGTATTTCAGAAAGTGGGAGGCTCTTCAGCTGCTTAGTACAGTCATTTTTTGTAGAATGCACGCAATTATAATTTGACTTTCTCACTAAAGGGTTAGGGGCCCACTCACAAATCACCATCCCTGAAGTTTCAGTGATTATAGAGTTGACAGCTGGCCTGTTTCCAGGTATTCATCTGAGCCACTGTGTGCACACAGCTGATTAGCACGGGGCCATGGACCTGCATATCTCCTGGTACCCTCTGATTTATTATTTTTTTGATTTGTGAGGTAGCAGCCTTTGCTGGCTAACCAATAAAACATTTTTTTGAGTACAAGACAAAGTTATTGGTAGCATAGAAATGCTTGTCTGACAAATTTTAAAACAGTAATTACATAGTGAAGTTTGTATTTACACATTGCTTTTTTGGAGGATTACCTGAGGAAAACAGAGCACTCTGGATGCTTCAGAATGAAGCAGTGGATGGTTTGCATCATTATGGAATTTATATGGCACTTAACTTGCGTGAGCTGAGGATACTGTCACTCTTTTCTTGTTTTCCTGCTTCAGTCCCCACCCTCTTCTGGTTCTTTCTATCCTCCTCTCCTCCTTTGCTGCCTCTCTCCATCCCTGACTCCTTCATTTGCACTTCTGATGCATCCCCAGGATTCCAGTCGTCTTTGTCCACTAGGCCCTGCCTCTGTTCACTGGCACAGAAATACCATGAGCAGCTCCTGTGTCGTTCTGCAAAGTGTGAGCCCAAGTTCCTGGGGATTCCAGTCACTACAGACTCTATGGCAAGCTTCATTATATGAACCAATTGCTAACAAAAACTCTTTGTAGGAGCATGGGCTGGTTTGGGCTGGGATAGAGTTAATTTTCTTCATGGCAGTCTGTATGGGGCTGTGTTTTGGGTGTGCTGGAAACAGCACTAATCACACAGGGATACTTCTGTTACTGCTGGACAGTCCTTGCAGAGCATAGAAGGGTGGTCAAGAAGCTGGGAGAGACACAGCTGGAACAACAGAACCTGGCTGGCCAAGGGGATATTCCACACCAAATGGCATCATGGGGAGAGCTGGGGGAAGAATACAGAAGAGGAAATGTTTGGAGCATTGGTATTTGCCTTCTCAAGTCACCATCACAGGGGACAGAGCCCTGCCCTCCTTGGCGTGGCTGAACACCTGCCTGCCAATGGAAAGTGGTGAATGCACTACCTGTTTTTCTTTGCTGGCACACAGGACCTTTATTTTACCTGTTAAACTGACTTCATCTCATTCACCCTTCCAATTCTCTCACCCATCCTGTCAGGGGAGAGTGAGTAAGTGATTCTGTGGGACTTAGCCGCTGGATGGGGTTAAAACTTGACAGAGCGTATCAGCTGATTTCCATGATGGAAAAAGGAGCAATTCCTACACTGCACTGTGAAAATTAGCTTCTCACAACTTCTAGGTAAGCCCTCTTGTTGTGTGAAAGCTGGCATTTAATTGCTGTCTGCAGTTTCACAAGTCCCTCCTTGGGGAACTCCTAAATTACCCTAATATTTTGGCAGGCAGGACAAGGACATCCTTGAGGTAGGGTTTTAATTAGGTCACATAACAGGACCAAGAGTAGATCATACAATAGGAGGGCTGCAACTTTTTACCTAGGTATGTGATCATAACATTAGAGTAAGGATTCTTATTTCCATTATAAATCTTATTTATGTTTGGGCTTGGTTGCAAATATTTTCTTCAGACTAAAATCTGACTGACAAACCTATAGCTTGGAGGGAAATATTTACACTGTGTGGAAAAAAACCCCGCAGTAAGGTGCTTTGTTGTTTCATTCACTGCATTCACAGACAAAGGAAATCAGCTTCCATTTAAAACAGTGATCTAAAATGATGTCTCTCTGGGGAAGCAAAGAAAGATATTCATAAAGGTTAACATTAGCCTTGGGAAGAAAGTCTGCTGTATTCCCTTTAAGGCTTAAAGTAATGAAGGCTTCTCCACAGGATTATTTGGAGCAAGAGACTAACTTTAGGGATGTTGAATCCAGCCCCCTGCAGTAATCTCCCTCTCTGCTGCCTGTAGGCACTTGTAGGCTGCAGAGAGTCTCTCAGAATATGCTTCTTAATGTTCTAATAATGCACTAATAAAAGGCAGCATCCAGTGTTGGAAGAATTAAGCCATTGCAGCAGTTACAAGGGTTTAAGGAATAAAGAACCACAAAAAAAAAAAAAAAATCACCCCTTTTTCTTCCTTTGTCTCAGGTGTGGGCTGAGAACCTGCCTCACACAGCACTTGCCATGCTCTTACTTGTACAGATCAGGCAGTGAGGACTCACCAGGTTATTGATCCTCAAACACCCATTTCCATTAGCAAGCTGGTTATTTGGGGGAGAGGGAATATATCCCAAAGTTATTCATGTCTGCCAGCTTGCTTGCCTGTAAAACCTGAAATGACAATAAGGTGGCTCAATTTTTAGTATTCTTAAAGGAAGAACAAGATCCCAGAGGACTGGAGCTTATCATGACAGCACACACTGAGGTCCTTTTGAGGAAATGCCCTGAAAGCTTTCTAAGCTGGCTTACAGAGTGTAACTAGCATTAATTCATGGGGGTGTTTTGTTCAAGAGATGTATCTATTCAAGGAGCTCTGTACTTCAGAGGTGGGAGCAGACTAAGCTTCCTTCAAAGCACTCTGCTGGGCTGTAGAACATAACAGCAGGGCTTGTGACGCATGTGCATTTTCAATTCCAGTCTCATAATTGTAGGAAAGAACTTGCTTTTAATTCTTTGAAGGTAAAGCAGGACAGAGCCCAACCCATGTATTTTCCAGCTTCAAGGTACTTAAGAGCTTCCTCTTTTTCATGTATTGTTTTTGTTACTGAAACCATCAATTCTCCCTTATCCCTTAGCCACTGATGCTTTGTGCTTTGAATGCAAAATAAGGAAAACTCATCAAATTATTTTGACTGGCTGATGAAAATTTCATTTCCCTGAGTCCTGAAGCCTTTTCCTCACATTAAATTGCATATGAAAAAGATTCCAATAGCCCTCATTTCAGATATAGTTACACAAATAGTTTTAGGTTAATACAGATGGTAAACAAATGATACAAATAATAAGATCTTGAACCATTTCATGAGATTACTGTTCCTCTAATAAGGCAGAACACAAGGCTTCCACAGCACTAACAAGTAAAGCTGAAAGATGTAATCAAACATTCTGGATTATAATTGAGGATTTGGGCAAAACAGGATTAACACATACTTGTCTGGTGAGTTGCAAAGTAAACTACAACTCTTCTGAGGGAACTATTCCAAATGGTGACTGGAGAAATCTCTAGACCCATGGAGAACTGTAGGATTTCATGACACCTTAGCTACATTGAAACTGTGAAAATCCAAGGATAAGGTGATTTGTTTGTTTGTTTGTTTATTTTTAATTGAGATGTGGATTCCAGGTGCTCAGTAAGGCTGGGGGAGTTCTCTAGGCTCTCTGACTTCATTTAAACATTTGGAGTTTCTTTGATAGCAAGGCCACAGGTATAGTTACAAATTGCACATGTGAGAGAAAAAAACCTAGTTGCTCAGATTAGATCTCTTCATTATTTCATGGGCATCCCTTCATTGGCCACTTAACTGATGTCCCAAACTAACTTTGGCCCCTGTAGTTAAAAGCATAAGATTTGGAAGGTAAAGGAAGATGATGAAAATAATTCTCAGAGTTATGGTGTGCTAACCACAGGTGAAAAGCTCTACACAAAGTGTGCAAAGGTTGGGAGAGCAGCTCACCCAACCCAAGCCTCATGAGCAGCAACAGCCATCCCTGGCTGGCCTCTCAGCATTTGGGTTCAGAAGTTCACCTCTTCCTGGATGTTGGTTACAAAAAGGAAATTTCTGGCCTAGCACCATAGTCACAAGCCAAATTCTGTGCTGGAATCTATACTGCAGCACATACTCCTCCTAGCAGTTACTTAGGAAGGGAAGGGTGAAGAGATTATCTTTTTTTTTTTTTTTTTTTTTTTTTTTGTAGAGACTGAATTTATCTGAAGAGTTGACATCATTGCCTGGAGTTATTTGTTTTACAAGAAACTGTGAACAGAACTTAATTTTTATATTTTACTTTCTATATTTTATGATGAAGTAAGCTGTATTTGTTAGAAAAAACATACTTTGTAAATATAGATAAACTCCAATAATTACAGATCCTTCTCAATCTGTTTTTCTTTATTCACTAAAAACCAGTGAATCCATAAAAATAAATTTATAAGCATCCTTTAATTTTATTTTTCATGTAAAAAGGAAAAAAAGAATATATATATTCCTACTGTACAAAAAAAAAAAAAAAAAAAAAAAAAAAAAAAAAAAAAAAAAAAGAAAGGAGCATGCACCACATCTAAATCTAATCTTGTTGCAGTGAAATCAATTCCACAAACCACATTTAGATGGTTCCTTTAGTTTGCGGATTTAAATTGCTTCTAAAATCTCATTAACCAAACCCCTGTACGGAAAGATTCTGGCTTTGCTGTGACAATAGGAGGCTGTTCCCGACCCATATACACCCTTCACAATCATTTTCACACCTCATGCTGCAGAGATAAAAATGCCCTGGTTTTGGCAGACATGATCTGAACATTGTGATGACCTTAAATTTTGGGACAGCTTTAAAATCAGAACATGGAGTTACAATTTTACATTAAAAAAAGTATACTAGAATAATAAAATTATGTATGCAAGCGGTTTATTTAGGGTTGCTATTAAATTTTCAGGAATTCCTATATGTGGAATTTACTCTACTTGTATGTTTCTTGTCTCAAGGATTTCTCATGTAGCCTCTTCACAATTTCAACGTTGGTTTCTGTGTTTTTAACTTGTTTAAGAAAATAAAATTATGGGAAAATTTATATAAACCTTGTGCTTTTAAAATTAGTATATCCTCATTCTAATTGTAGAAGGCAGAGCCCTCAAAATCCAGTACACATTAAACCTTCATACATGTAACCAGTAATATAAATTTCTAAAGTATTGCAGAAATTCTCTTCAGGAGGAGAATTATTTTCTGGTTTTGTTCCCCCTCCCCGCAAGAATTATTTGCCACATGAAAGTGTCAGCTTTGAAATATAATTAATTTGGAAGATTCAATCCGATTCAAACCAAATCTCTGCCTTTTCTTGTTTTGCTTCTGTTGGATTTGTATGATTGCACAGATAGTCACAGTGTCTCTCCTGATGGTTTGTTGCCTTTTGTATTTATTCCTGTATTGACATGATTTAAAATTGCTGAAGAACAACCATGTGTCATGTGCCCAGATTGAGCAAATCTACAAACCTTAAATCTGAGAGATTATCATCATGCCTTAAGATACTTGCAGCTGTATAACAAGAAATAATAATCACATTTAGAACAGCAGTACTGGGTTACAAACGTGTGATTTCTAATAACTTTTTCCCTAAAGGTACAAGATAATACTTGTACTTTGAAGAGAACATTAGCCTGGACCTTCCCATAAATATATTAGAAGTTCTTTGTTTATAATGATAGTTTACCCTTGATTCATATAATTAAAATTGTTTAAATAGTAATAGAACATGCAGAGGTGTATTTGAGGAGAAGACATCAAGAACTAAAGCAAAGGCAGAAGAATTCTGTGATCTCTGCAGTATGTCAGAACTGGAATTACTATTTCATTAATAATTCCATAAAGTATTTTTAGTCTTTAAAATATTGCTTTGGTTAATGAGTGCAGCTCACTATCGGTGTGCACCAATAAATAGCTTCCATTCACCTGCTCTTTCATCTTTTCTGTCTGGTGTTCACAGCCTCCTGTACATTTCACATGCCAGGTCCACGTAACATTTGAACATGAATTAACTCAGTGTTCCCTGACAGCCTCTCTTGTGTTACTTCTAGGCTCCATCTTCCCATTCTTCTCTGGAAGCTGCTAATCTCAGCTCTCTTCTCACATTCCTGTCACTCCAGGTCAATGTGGATCTCAGCTGTCAAGTTCTGCCTTGTCCTTCCTTGAATATTCCCTTCCAGAACAAAGCCATGGACATCAAGTTTTCTTAAGGACTCTGGTCCTTACTAGGATTACTCTGGTCCTTACTTAGTAGGATTTCTCATCCTACTGCAAAGCCAGATCCTGCCTCTGACCTAAGAACCAGGCAGATGTAAATGTGTCTGAGACAGTATTATTGATGAACCTGCAACAAGAGATGATGGGTCCCTTAACAGCTCTTCTAAAAAATGGCTTCACACAGCAGAACCAGTGGTGATGGATTGCATCTCAAAGCAGCAGGAGTGTGTACACAGGAATTTTAGAACAGGAGAAAGTTTTAAATGTTGTCAGAATGATATTTTTGACATAGCGATCAAGGGTTACAAAACTCACTGAGTTAAAATCTTGTTCAGGGCAAGGAGTTGGACTGGATGATCCTTCGTGTCCCTTCTAATTGAAGAGATTCTATGTACAGTTAACAAAAGGATGATGAGGAACTGTGAGGGCTGTTCTCTGTTCCCCCTCTACCTGCTCAAGAACTGGACCCTGAATATGTGCCCTGATGAAACTACATGGCTCTGATGAAGAGATGGTGAGAGACAAATCTCTGGGAAACATGCAGGAGTGGTCAGATGATCTCCAGGTCTAGCAGAGTTGTCTGGTAATCCTGCAGGTTATTACATGAACTACAGGGGTCAATCTGAGCACAGGAGGGGGTGGGCTGAGCCCAAGAAGAAACAGCTGTAACACAGCTCTACAAGTAGAAGAAATCAGATGAAATGTGGAAAATTATAAAGGGGGAAAAAATTGCCAGAAACAGTCAAAATAGCTTCCCAAAATACTAGCTGAAAACCTACAAGTTTAAACATAGTGAAAAAATTTAAATACACTGGTTACACAGTCTCTCACAGGTTCCTTTTGCTGGATTCTCCTACCATTCTGATCCTTCCCTCTGTTCCTCTCCTATCCCTAAACCCACGGCACACCCTCACTTGCCATTTGAAAACCCTCCAATGAATACTAAGTACCGCCAGCACCTGCCATTTTTTGTTTCTTTTGTCTTAGTTTCCAGGATGGGAAGATGTCTTGCAATTTATGCCTTTTCCATCTAAAACTAATGACCTGTAACATTCTTATTTTTCCTAGGTTTGAAAATGTAAAATAGGAAGGATGTTATTTTTCTCTCATTTTACATA
Source organism: Cettia cetti (assembly GCA_013401135.1). Classification (NCBI taxonomy): domain Eukaryota; kingdom Metazoa; phylum Chordata; class Aves; order Passeriformes; family Sylviidae; genus Cettia; species Cettia cetti. The sequence goes on along the minus strand of VZUI01029360.1, from coordinate 73,942 downwards.
AACGCATGCATATTTATTAGGACGAAAGTGAACCAAAAGAACAAATAAATGAGAAAACAGAAGAAGAAGAAGGAGGAACAATTGTTTTATTACACTGACATAAGCCTTCTGTAGCCACACTATTAGCAATTGCTGTAATAAGGGTCTCTCTGCCTGTATAGGGGCCTTACTCTGGTAGATGTAAAAGCATGAAAAAACTCAGAGAAACTCAGGATTCTCAGGATGATGTCCCAAATAGAGAACTAGTTTCAGATATCTGAAATGGGGTTTTTCTTCTTTTAGGACTTTCAGATCTCTACATCTATTTGAGTTAAGTCATATTGAGGGTTCCACATTTTCTTTCCACTGCCTAAATGAGATTTTTCTACTGATATAAAATCAGAGTAGCCCATTTTAACTGTGCATATAGAATCTCTTTTGCATTTGAAAACCTGTGCTAATGTGCACAGGATGTATTATTCATATCACGCCTGCCGTAATTTACATACTTCAGGAAAAAGTATTCATGTTCTGGGTTTTCATTTGTTGCACAGACAATACTGATAATGCTCACTAGACTTGTGTGGCTGTCTTAAAATACAGTTGTTGGTCACCATGGAAATTCAGTGTAAGTAAATAATCTTAACACAAAGTTCACATGTCTTTATACATTAGTATAATATTCCTTATATTTAGCAGCAATATTTCCTGAGCACTTGGCAAATGCTGTGGTAATGGTATTCACTTAGAAAGAGAGAGAAGAAGGGTATCACTTTAAGAGTACATGCAGCAGGTTCTCCTGAACTCCATACATATTTCCATAATGGATCAAAGATTCATAGGCAAAAGAATATTTGCCTTCTATCTTCCTAATTATGAATTCTGCAAATTAAATCTGAAATTTGAAATTCAAGATCACTGTTTCTGGCTTTGATTATGAAAAATGGTGCCATGAGAATTTCATAAAGTTTTTCACAAGAGTTACTGCCTTGTAGTTCTGTATCCCTAATGTAGTTCCACTAGAATTAATAAAAAATTACAAGACTCAATTTTTGTCTTTTAAAGAAAGTAAAGGCCAAACAGTGGCTCAAACATAGCAAATGGCAAATTGGTATCGTAAACTGATTTGGAAAACAAGAGAAAATACTCTTGGGCCAGAAATAATCTTCCACTTTTTCCCACTCATATAAATAAAAGGAGAAAATTGTCATAGCTCTTCCTCTTCCTTCTCTCTTAATTAGTGAAGAGTACAAAGCTGCCCTTGGGCCTTAAAGTTCTATACAGGAAGATACTGGGACACATGACAAGAGTTTGCCATAAGCTATTCCTCACCAGAAAAGTTCCTATGCCATCAGAGACCTTGCTTCTCCTTTCCAGTGCTGAGGTAGCTCTAAAATGCTGGGATAGACAAGGACCTTTCTCTCTGCAGGCTTGGCCCTTGGTACAGATGATTTGCACTCCTCTCCTGCCTCCCACCAGACACCTTCAGGTCAGACCCTTTCCCTGGAAGTTTGTAGCTACCTCCTGCTCTCTCAGAGGTGTGGATTCCCTGCTGCTGCCTCTTCTTACACATTAGCACCTGCTTTACCTCTCAGGAGGGGTTTTGTGCTATTTTCTGCCCCTTGGCAGATTGACACCCTCATTTCCCTCAAGCCATTTTCATTAAAGAGGGCTCTAGGCCTTATCCTACTGCATATCAGCAGCTCTGTGCCTTACACTCTGTTCATGCCAGCCTTCCTCATCCCTGCCTTCCATGCCCCTTTTTCCCCATTTCCTTCCCTGCACCCATCCTAACTCTGATATTTTGGAGTCTGATTTTGAACTCTACATTTAGTTGTATTTTTCAAGAAGTAAGAAACAGTGAAGTTCTGAACTCAACCCTTTTGCAAATTCAAACTAAGCCAAAAATCCACCCCACAAAGCTGCATATCTGTCACCCAAGCTGCTGCTGCTTGCTGAACTGTTGTCTCTGTTATTCTATAGGACCTCAGAAACAATCTGGTCACTATCAATCAAATGCACTTTACATGCAGATTTTTCTTTTCTGCTGTAGAAAACCAACCAGGATCTTTAATGCCATTTGAGGCTTCTCTCTTTTGCCTGAATTCCCACTGTATTTGATGAGAGGTAGATGAGATCTGAGCTCTCTGTTTCCTGATACTATTCTTGGCTCAATAGATTCTCCTTTTGCCAGGACCTGTAAGTGTGAAACCAGATGTTCCCTGACTAAAAAATAATGTCTTTTAGCAAGAATTGTTTCAGATAGTAATATCTAAAAAAGTGAAGAGCAAAATGTTTTACCACAAAGACTTTTTAAACAAGAACTCCTCTAAGTCAGAAATCCTTCCCCTAAACCACATGAAAAAGTTTCTCTTTTACCCACCGTTTTTAAGGTATCATTTATGTCACTTAAGGGTTTTCAAAAATCAGGCACAGAGTGCTGTCCTTAATAGGCGTTGACACTGAAGACAATGGATACAGACTGTTCTTGCAGCTTCCTGTGGTTGCACAGCTTTGTGGGGAAGGAGCCCTTGGTCAGAAAGCAGGTGCTTCTCATTTACCAGATTCTTCTTCATTTAGGGGATGAGCATGTTACTATGCAAATCCAGCTGTAAATTTAAATCTATGCATGCTGACAAATATTAATAAAGCCTTAGAGCAAGCACTTGCCAGATTTCTGCTCTGACAAAATATGTAGAATTGTCTCCCATCATTTGTTAGTCTGGCATGAATCAGTATGGATATTTGAGAGTTGTTTTCAATTCCCAATCCTTTTAGAGGAAAAACTATCACAGTTTAAACAAAAGAAAATATAGTCCTCATGTGAGTTTCATTCATTGTGCTGCAGAAAATTTTATTGCAAGAGGGTCTTCTTGCTTTGCACCAATGATAGGAGTCTACTAATAAACTATTTAAAGCTAATACCTAAAAAGCATCAATAGAACCTTTTAATGAACCCACTCAGATTAGATTTTTTCCAGTTATCTTGACAGGTGAGTTGAGTTTAAGCAATTTACACAACGTAATACTATAAAGCAATTTACACAATGTAATGCTATAAAGGAAATGTGCTGTAGCATGTCTTGTAGGACTAACAATCTCAGTAAGATCAGCCTTCCCTAAGCACACTGCTGTCAAATATATGCTGCTATTTTTAAAGTGTGTTTCCACATTACAGAAGAAACACGTTAAAGAGAAGCATCCAAATTTCCACATTACAGAAGATGACCCAGGAAATTCTATAGCAGTAAACAAATATTGCTCCCATTGATATAATCAAGTTCCTCTTGGTGCAATCATGTTATTCCAGTTTTATACCTGTTTAGCCAAAATGGGAATTGGTCTATTCATCTTCTCCAGGCTAATATTCCTGCAAACTGCACTATGCCCCTGTATAAAGCTGGGATATTCACAGCAATTTTCATAAACGCTCACTATACTGAATCTTAAAAACCCCTTAGAAAGTGCTGGTGTCAACTTATATATACAATTAATGATTGTGTCACTGAAGTGCAGGATTTTTTCTAATCATTATTGTAAAACTGGTGAGCCAATACAGAACCCATATGATTAGTTGTTTCCACACCATATTTTCCCACTGCCTATTTAAGATCATGAGGAATATTTTTGCTACAACCCCTGAGTGCTTTCAAGCAACATTAAAATGAGGCTTTAAAAGTGATTGCTCCAAAGTCCTGTATATTCAGCAGAGAAATGATGCATACACTGCTTTTTTAGTGTCACTAGTTTTAGTGACAATGTGATGACAAACAAAGGAAAAGAAACTTAGAGGAAAATAAATCATATAAAAGAAAAGAACTTGTGCATAGTTTCCTATGGAAAGTGTGCATAGGAAACTATGCACAAGTTCTGCCATATAGAGGCCTTGGAAAGAGCACACATTCTTGGGAATTTGAATCTAAATTATAGGAAATAGGGAAATCTCTTGTATCTTAACTCCATTAGCAACATCTATCCTGCCTTTCTGTTCTGCTGTAGGTACTTGTTCCTGTTTTTCAGGAAAGCTGGTACAGACTCTCATGCTGTATTTCCATCACTGTTTTTATTTATGCAGATAAATCCTAATTCTAAAAGGGAAAAAATTATGCCAGCTTTAAGTTTTTCTAAACAAGCCTGAAGAACAGGCTGTTTTTATTTGTTACTTACTTATTTTGAATTCATGCAGTTCTGCTGAAAGACGTGTTGCCATGACACATGAGGAGACAAACATTGTGGAGTACCAGAAGGAACAAAAGCAATGAGACCTCACAGGATCATTTATACAACCTGGTCAAGCATCCTGACAGCAATTTAAGGACTGAACCATTTCCAAGTTATGTCAGGGACCAGCAGAAGCAGGTGGCTCTGAATGCATCTCAACAGACACTGTCATGGAGTTTAGCAACAGATTTATCTCAGGGACAGGTGTTTCTGATCACCTCCAGAAGCATCTATGTTTGTTCTGTTTCTCTGGCAGAAATTTATCAAATCATTATTTCACAGGTTCCTCAAAAGGCTTTGTATCACCCTGAAAGAATTTCTGTAGACCAAAGTATTAGGTCACAATGAAAAATTGACTATGATAAATGTTTCTGCAACAAAGCAGTAATGACTTGCAATGCACTGCGTAACAGTTTAGGTGCCTTATCTCTTTGATTCATCTGAAATCAGGAACTGAACTAACCACTACTAATTTGTGTTGTATCCTTGTGGATGTCATGTACAATCTCACGAGACTTCTACTGCAGCTAAGCAGTAATTTAAATAATCATTAGAAAGAGTATCTTAGCATAGTGAAATAATTGCATATTCATCATAATAATACAGTAATATCACACAATCATAATGGATTTGTGTGATATTACTGTCACTGTCATATGTATTGATACAAAAATTCCATTAAAATTTTGTTATACCGTACCATTATAATAAATTTTCAGTAATAGGAGAGTGAGGTGGCACTGTAAATCTGTATGTTTTATTTTCAAACAGTATCTTAACACCCTGAAAAAGCATAGAAGCAGCACCTATAGGTAGACTATTTATTAAAATAGGGTCTCTATTACACTGAGATTAAATCTGAAAAAGAAAAAAGTTTTGCATTTGTTTTATTTTTGCTAAAGGAGAAATAGAGTGCTTGGAGAAATTATTAACCTGATATTCATAAAAAGCTTGAATCTCATGTCAAACCCTTAAGAATTTTTTAGGTTCATATTGTAGCAAGCAATTGTAGTCCTGAGAGCTGTAGCTCAATAAAGTCCTATCTGCTCAAAGGCTAAAAAAATCCCTCCCTGAGACATGAACTGTGAGCCTATGTGTTGGGTTAATAACCCTATCTCCTTTTTATATTTTTACCATTGATAAGGTTTCCTTCTCTTTGTTGTCAACACTACAGTGACTTTGCAGTTTAGTTTTGTAGTTACTATGAAAGTAAAGCCTGTTTCAACCCATGTTCTTCTACTCAGGCCTGGACAGCTGTCATCTCATTGCAGATGATGAGTTGAAAACAAAATCCAATTAATTCCCAGGTAAACCTCTGTGAACTCTTAGTAGTGAGTAACTGTAATTAGTGAGCAACTGGTTAAAGCATGGGAAATTCTAATGCAAACAATTCAAAACACTACTTTACTGATATGTATTAAAAAGATTAGTCACTGGAAAATAAATTATTAATCTGCCTGATGTACAAAGGAGAGTACTCCACTTTAGCATCCTGCCTGTTGCAGTCTCCTGTCAGGTGTCCCTTGATCCTCTGCCAAGGGATATTAACTTTCTATTCCTCACCATTGACCTCACTACCCTCTGACCTCCCTACTTCTTTATACTTAACCATTTCTCCATTTATTCTCCTCCGCTTTCTCCTGTTGCCAAGAAGCATCTCATTTCTATCCTGGCTGTTAATTCCCCTTTTTCTCCACCTCTTATCAAGTAGCTCATTTTTCTTTGTCCAATTATCCCCTTCATCACTGTCTTGCAACAAGTAGCTACAGTCTTTCTTATTTTTGAGAATATGCCACCATGGCAAGCCTGAGAAAGATCAGGGCTGTGATATTTCTCATTTCCTTCTTCATTGATCGCAGAGGAGTTGAAGTTGTTGGGAACAGGGATTCCTTTAGCTGGAACTCAGACAGGCAGCTGCCATGACTGCTGTGATCCTGCAGGGATGGATTTCAGTGATGCAAGTGACAGCTCCAGCCACCGTGCCAGCACAAATAAGTAGAGGTCATACTGGGAGGAAGAAGACAGAATTTTACTGTTGCTGCTGAAACTCTCATTAGCCAGCCTGGTTACCAGTGCAGGCAGACCCCAGTGGGATGGAGATAGACAACATTTGCCACAGGCTGTGGTCTTTTTGGGAGAGCTGCCTGCACTACTGCCTCCCTCTACTTTTCTCAAGTATTATGAGCAAGGAAAAAAATGTCTTAAAGGCTGCAAGAATGCAGAAGTAAAGGCAGAGGTGTCTGGCTCCCAGTGTCTGGCTGCAGGCCGAGCTGCAGGACTGAACGCTGGGTCAGAGATTGTAAGGCTGAGTTAGGAGAGCCTGCTGGCATTTGAGAGGAGAATCAGGTGGATATCAGACCACATTGCCTCCTGGAAGAGGGGATTTGAGAATTCTTCCAAAGAGTGGCACTGTGAAGACATGCTGTGAGAGAGAAGCAGTAAAATCCTAGTGGGATCTCCAGCCAGAGTTGCAGGTTTTAAGGGTCACTGGGTGACTTAGGTTGTAAATCCCTGGCAGAAGGATATAAAAGACATTTCAGAGGAATGATCCAAACAGCATTTGTGTGCTGAAGAGAGTCATGTGATGACATGGGTTACAACAGCACCCAGAGGCACCAGCCAGAACAGGGTGGTGCATTGGTGGTGCAGATGCTGCTTGCTCTGAAGGGCTTCACTTCAAGGGCAGAGAGGAGTACTGCAAATCCTGCAGCTTCAGAGGTGTAAGTGACCTGCCAAAATCTCACCCTGACAGGTGAGAGCCAGGAATAACACCCCTCTCTCCCAGCTCCTCGGTCAGAGCCCTACCTGCTAGACCACATTTCCCAACCACAGTCACACTCTAATTAGTCTTGTTTCCTTGGAAACCCACAGACCCAATTACAGCTTTGTTGAGGCTCTCTGAGGCCAGCTCTTGGGATGACAAAAACATTCAAGGCCACCACCAGCCAAAAAAACTAATGTTTCGGGTTTTTTTTCTCCCCTCTGCTAATTTCCTTTTGTTAAGAGACACAAACAGCTCAGAAAACTCTGGTATTTGTTCCCTTCAAAAATCAAGAGAAAAAACACTTGATTGCTTTTGCTGTTGCCTTTTCTGGACAGATGATTCAGACATGGTCAGTAGGTAAGACCCTTTCCATAAGATTTGCCTTCTGTGGCATCTCAGTGTCAGCAAGCATCCAACATGAATGTGATTTGTAAGTTGAAGCTGGATAAAATTTATAGAGAAAAAGCAAATCACCCTCACCTACTTTGTTTCAATCCCCTCCCAAAAATTAAGCTTGCATAATGCCTCTGTGGATGCTACAGACAAGACACTTGAAGAAAAACCACTGCTGGCATAAAGACATGGCTTTGATTTGGCTGCATTTATTCTGCGAGTCAAACAGCTTACACAGACCTTGGCAGCATTGTGAACAAAACTTTAGCTAAACCACAAAGCCAGGATGCAGATTTTGAGTGCCCTGAAACTCTCAGGACACTGGATCCACAAGTCTATTCTTAACACACACCAATACAGTTTATTTGAAAAGTTTTAGTACATATTACTAATATGCACAAAATATCAGTGTGTTTGGATTTAAGGTTTTTGCTTGGACCCTATTGTATCAAAAAAATTCAAAATCAAACCTTGCACTTTAATCTATTATAAACAGATTTTGCAGGAATGGGGTTTTGATTTAGAATGTTTGCAAACTGCAGGCTTTTCAGCCATTAAACAAAGTATTGGACACTATCATGTTCAGAGCAGTTACAAGTTGCATCTGCTTAGGGTGCCAGAGGACAGGAAATTTGAACTGGAATTTTGCAAAAGATAAGAAGCTATAACGAAAAAAAAAAATCATACTGTTCCTTTTGGTTTTCTTGCTTTTCTCCTCCTGTTTTTCATTAGGAATTGGGGCACTGTGTTACTTAACTGATTCTGACACGTTGTGGGTAGCATAAACTTGCAAATTTTGCTATTCCAGGCAAATTTTACAGGCAGAAGAGAGTCAAATACAGTATCTGAGAAGTGAGTGTTTGAGGTTATTTCCAGGAACAGCATCCTTGTGTTCATGGCCTATGCCTTCAGATAAGTTATCTGAAGCAGAAAGCAGAGAAGAGCAGAATGAACAAACTATACTGAATTGAGAGTGCTGCCAGTAGGGTATGAAGGTCTGGAATAAAATTTCCAGCATAGTTTTTACACATAATTGTAACCTGTAACAGTAGCAGCAGTAGCAGAATCCCTGCAGATACTGAATAAATAGAATGCTGGATTTTTAATTTTTTTTTTCTTTTTTTCCTTGGGTTGCCCTTTGGTTTTGGTTTGGTTTTGTTTTGGTTTGGGGGGGGGGGGGGGGGGGGGGGGGGGGGCGGTTGGTTTTCTTTTTTTGGTCCCAATAAGGTATGATCCAGATTAGATAGGGAAAGCAAGCCTATTTTGGGAAGAACCATCCTTCATTTTGATATTCTTTTGAACACTGCATTAGAGAGTTTCCCCATTTATTTTTATAACAAGCAATAATAGTCAACTAAATAGCCCTGTCTGTTCTATTGTAAGTCACTAATTATTAAATAATTTTTTCCTATTTCTATTCAAGATGTCACTAAGCAAAATACACACCAGTTATGTACTTATCTTTTTCCTGTTTTCCCTCTCACTCTCTGCTTTGCAGACACACCACCATCCCTGCAGAGCACTGCAGACTCAGCAGTGGCTCTAAACAACCAGTCAAGCATTGAGAAGGTGGAATTCCATCTGGGCAGGCTGTTTCACACTGACACCTCCCAAAAGATGCACTAACCAAGAAAAGAACAGCTGAAGTAGCTAAAGACATGTTTCATTTTCACTTAAGACAACACAGACGTTAAAATCACATAATTTATCCTCTCTGCCCCCTTATACCCCACGTGACAGAGGCAAAACCCCCTTCCTGTATAGGAGTGCTGAAGGTACTGATGAAGATGCACGTGAGGAAAAGGCTTTTCTGGTGTTTCTGTTAGGCTTTTTGCCAAAATATGAGTTTCAGCATGACAAATTTCTAATATAAATGCATATTCTCCCTCACATGGTTGTCTTCCAACAATGGAACTGACCATGTACCCAAACCCAGCATTTCAGCATATATGCACACCATAACTCTGAATCACATCACTGCAAAGGTACCCAAACAGACTGCTGTTTGTTATACTGTTATAACTGCTGTATAACCATTCAGGCAACAGCTCCCTGAAACACAGCAAAATTGGTATCAAACTAATTATTGTAATGTGAGTGTGCATTAAACAGGAGATTGGAAAAGTATTTCTATTTATTCTGCAGGAACACAAGAGAGAGCCCAAGGGGTGAGCAAACCTCCTTATTTCCTAGTCCAATGAACATTTATATTAGGCAGATAGAAAGATTGGAAAGGAATAAATGGCAGAGGGAGAAAATAGCTGAATAATGAAAAGTAATGCATAAAGTGGATAGATAAGAAAAGAAAGAGGAATGACCAGGCAAGAAAACAAACAAACAAAAAACCAAACCAAACCAAACCAAACCAAAAAAAAAAAAAAAAAAAAAAACAAACCAAACCAAAACAAAACAAAAAAACAAAAAACAAAAAACAAAACAAAACAAAACAAACAAAAAAAAAGAAATCAAGAAGGAAAAAGATAATATACTCTTAGGAAGGCTGGCCTGAAAGAACAATAAATATTTCCCATGGAATTATGCCATGAGAAATGGAACAGAGATGTTCACTTTCACTCCCTGTCCCAGTATCCATTAACAGCTTTGCACAAGACTGATCAATGTGTACTGACAAATGTCCCTTGGGATAGGGGGCATCACCCTCCAGTCTCCAAAGTAACACACAGTGAGACTAAGCAGCCTGTAATAGGTCACACAGGACATCTGTGACAAAGCTGGAAACTGGCCCAGTCTCCCGGGTTTCAGTGTAATGCTCTGAACAAAAAGATCAATTGTGGGGGAAGCAGATCAGCCTGGGGACAACAGTCACAGCATTACACACTCCAGTGCACCAGAAAGACACACATTTCTAGAAGATTGTTTTGTTAATGTCTGCACATCCTTAAATCAAACAACCTTTTTCAGAAACATCTAGAGTTAAAATTTTCCAGACCTACTCTGCTCCTTCACAGGTGCTGAAGCCAACAGGGGAGATGTGGATTTGGCAGACAGTGCAGCAACTTTGTCCAACATGAAGCACCGGCCCAGGTGCAGTGACATTCTGGCTGAGCTCCTGCAGTGTGAGAGGGACAGCAATGAGCACTTGTCACAGGCTGTGCCCAGGGCTAAGCCTGACTTCTGGTAGTCCCATAATTACCCTTCCAGTAGACTTCCCTTCTTCTTGCGTAAACGGGCTCACATCCTTGACTCTGAACTCTTCTCTCCCATAAGGCTGAATCAAAGCAGTTGCTGGAGTGGTTTCTCTGGGACCCTCTTCAGGATATGGCTCAAATCAAACATCAAAGGTTTGGAAAACCACCAAGGCTTTTCCAAATTCTTCAAAGCTAGAGATTGCCCCTCTCACCATCAACAAGCTTTTATTCTCCCCAAATGATTTCTCTGCTTCAAACAGCAATACCCCTTCCTCTGTTGTGCTGCTCTCATGAGGATAACACAGGCAGATTCCTGCTTTTCCATCTAACTGGGATTTCATCCATGGACAGGCCTGTAGGCATGGGATGCCTTGTTGGTCAGTTCATGTACCATCCTCTACAACTGATCCCACTACTGCACACTCTATGTGGCCCTTTGCTGGGGTAAAGCCTCCAGTCTGAATGAAGGGCCAGAACTTCAGGCATCAAACCAGGTATTTTGGAGATAATGAATTATTGTCTACACCTGCTATATAGCTACTACAAATAAGGTGATTCATCTAACTCTGAATAAATGCTTTTGAACAAAAATCAGTTTCACTCTGCAAAGGAAGAGGCTCCCTTAGACTGACATCTGTACAAATTGTTTGCCAGAGGTGACTAATGAAAGAAGGGAAGGACCATGATGCTGCTGCAGTTTGATTAGGGAAGTGTTACCTACAGTGAGATATGTTTTTGTGAGGGTGAACTTCATTACCAGAATGTAGGAGACAAATAATTTAAATGTAGACTTTTCAATATATGTTTCTGGAAAGGGGATATAAATGCCTTGTTTTTCATGAAATATGCTTCCTAAGTCTTGATCAATCCCAACTCTTCATGCTACCAAATCCTCAATCACAAACCATCCTAGTGCTGTACAGTTTCAAACTACTCAATGGAGAATCCACAAACACATAACAATTGTACAGTCAAAACTTACAGGAGCAAATTTCAGAGTTCACAATGGTCAGACTGACTTTTTGTTTGTTTGTTTATTTTGGTTTTAGAAAGCAGTGTTTCAGGGAAGAAAGCCTCAGAGCAAGTAAGAGTTGCAGGGAAACAGAATCTGAACTGTAGTTGCCATTCAATGATTCTTACTGGCACTCTTAAGTGTACATAAACCTCTCCCTCTATTTCACAGTAAAATCTGGTGACACAGGTTTAAATACAAGCCAGTATTACAGTCAGCCAACAGTTTGTAGCAGCCCTGTGTCTTTACCCAAAGAATATCTACCTAGTTATGACTTATCTCATTTAGGAGTAATATGATCTGTTATTTTAGTCTGCAGTTAAGAACAACAGCAACTAAAGAAAAGTAGGCAAGGAACCAGATTTATATTGAGATCACCGTAGCAACAAGAGCATATTTCCAAATACCCAAAGCCAAATAGCAGTTGGTACTTCAGGAGATAGGATTTTGTCCCAGTGAATGCTGGCATTGTGTCAAACCACAGAAAAGTGCTGTGGTAGATAGGGAAAAAATACCTCTCCCTGAGAATAGTAACCTTGTCTCATTCTACATTTATGAATTCCTTCTCTTTGCCAAGAGGGAGGAACTCTTGTCACCCTAAAAACTCTTCCCACCTTAAAACCTAGCAGTGACTTTACATAAATTGTTCACTTTCTTAGTTTCTCTCCATCAAACATAAAAGAAAAATCAAGTACTTTAAACCAGGGCCAGATTGGTTTCATTTTTTTCCCCCCTAACATTAGTCAAAATAAATATCCCTCAGGAAATAGTTTTGGCATGTAACTGAACAGCTTAGCTAATTTTTTTTCCTCCTAATATGGATGTAATTATGGACAATACAGTATGTTCTTGTTGCAATCATTGTGATAGAACAGCATTTGCACAGTAAGCTGCTCTGAGACAGATTTTCTTGAATCACAGCTGCAGTGAGTGTCTTCTTGCTTACAAAGAATGACTTCAAATAATTTATAATACTGGCTCTTGACCCAGAAGCATTTAAGGAAACTGACAGCAACCAAAACCTCTAGCTGCTGGAATGTGAAAACTCTGAAAAGATAAAAAAATAAAAGAAAAGGAATTTCATGGTCCCTTCTCCCCTAGCCCAGCTACCAAGTGGTTTAACTGTGGATGTGTGCTCATGGAGCTGTGTGGTACAGAAAATAACAGACAAAGCTTACATTAATCACCCCTCAATCCAAGCTGAAATTAGACTTGTGGAAATTTTTGGCTGTAACTGTGTTTCTGCCTCTGTCTTTTTAGTACTTGTCAGGATATGGCACTTAAAATAGTTTTATTGCACGAGTGATCGGTTCTCCATGGATCTGGATATGCTTCCTCCACTGCGTGATGTCTTCACCTTGTGAAGGCCTCCTCTTCAGTTTCCAAACATACAGATGGTAGCTAAAAGGTACAGAAATTTGGCAACATTTTTGGCTATTAATTCAGTCATGTAATGCATTTTACCCTTTCAGTATATAACATTTCAAGTTGTCATTTCAGTAAAAGACATGTGGAATATTGTTTGAGGAAGTGTTTTGGACTCAGTTCTTGTTGGATGAATGAGTCCTGTGATTAACCATGTTATCCCCACAATTATATTACCAGTGCTAAGCAAATCCCTGGCTGATGAAGCCCTCATGGCAGGTGAGAAGCTGAGCTTGGAATGATCCTCTCTGACATCAGCAGTCCTGCAAGGCAGCCAGCCCCAGTGGAAGATGATGAGTGTGTGATGGCATCTGCTTCAGTGCTTCTACTCTCTGATACCTTCCTATCTGGCAGCCAGGCAGCTCAGGCTCTCCTGGCTGAAATGAGTCACAGCCAGGGAATGACCCTTGTGTACAGAGGATTTCAAACTGGCCCCAGAAGAAACTGTTGTTTCAATCTCAGTGTTTTGGCTGCTTGTCAGATGACAAGGGCTAGGAGGAATGAGGTCAGAGCAGCTGTGGCTGAGTTGTGTCATGGTTTTGCAATGAGTCCAGCTGACGGATAAGGAACCATGAAAACAGCCAGACCTTTTCCATCTCCTTCTCTGAGGCATGATTCCACCTTGTACTTCAATCTGAGCCCAATGACCTGTGAGCTCCTCCTGGAGATGTCTTCACTGGCAGCAGGAGTAAAGGAATCTCAAGGCAGAAGCACAAATCTTCACCTCAGCTCTGTGGAATTTGATGGAGTATTTGTGTTATGCTAAAGATGCTTATAATGACAATATCAAATGACTACTCCATTATATATGGACATGGAAAAAGCAAGGTCTGTTCTATTTCTCCCTGTCCACCTAAGTTCATTCAGTCCAGAGTTCCATGAATTCTGATTTTTTCATTAGATGTAGAGAGAGGATGGCTTTAGGCTCCTGTTTCAGACTGATGTGCACTATGTGAAGCTTTAACCAAAGATTAAAGCCTTGCAGTCTGAGCTGGGAGCTGAATCACCCCAAGCAGTGAAAGCAGCCAGCACTGTGGGACAGTGACCAGCCCTGGCCTCAGCTCCAGCTGACTGAACTGACCTGGGGAACTGTGATGTGAGAAATTGCTGGATGTGACAGGAGCTGACAGGAGCCACTGAGAGCACCATGAGGAATGGCTGAGTTTCACAGGTGGTTCAGAGGGAGTGATGTGAGAGATGGACAAACCTCCCTGGAAAGGAGTTTCGAGATCTTGGGCAAGACCAACAGCAGCTTGATACCCACAACAGCCACAGGATATAAAACTGAGATTAGCTGTGCCACTAATGGGGCCAAGAATACTGATTGGGCTATGGATGTAGTAAAAATGGAACCAATAGTAAAAAAGTAAATGAGGCTGAGTTGTTTATCTGGAGATGACTGGGGAGGAGAGGGAGAGGGGTAGTGATGGTGAAAGAAAACAATAACTGGAAAATAAGGGAACAAGATATTTAAGAAGTGTCATTGTTGTTGTCCAAGGGTACCTGCTAGGCACCCCTGCACTTCCTCACTGCAGATACACCACAGGTGCCAGGTGTGCTTCCACAACCTGGATGACCACAGGACATGGTGGATGCCTTCCCTTGCTGGCCAGGGCACAGACAGGATGGCTGTCTTGAGCATCGTGGTGTCAGCTGAGCCCATTCCCATTTCAGGCCTGAGAGCATCGTGACAACATCCTCAAGGAAATAAGGCAAAAATGAGGTGAGCCTTGCACTTGAGACTGGCAGCTGTGGGGATTCAGGGTGAAGGTTTTAGGATTCATTCCCTTCAGAAAATGGGAGCTGGGCACTGGGGGTGACTTAGAGAGCCAAGGGCTATACTGCTGGGTTATGGAGTGAGAGAGGGGAATTGTCACAACATTGCCCCTCTTAAAGAATTAATGGTTGTAAGTGCAGTTTTTGCAAGCCAAACCTTGTTGGAATCTTTCAGGCAAGCTCTGAGAATTAAATTTGAAATTTGTTCCCTCCAGGATTTTACAATTCTTCTGATCCCATCTGGACTAAGGGTGACTTTACATAGCAGTTTATTGAACTGAATCTCCATATTGTCTCCACTTACTGAGCTTTAGTTCAACTCATGGAGAGCCCTGAGGGAAAACCAAATTGGATTCTTTTCAGTTAACATCAAGGATAAACTTAATTCAGGGGCAGCTGGGAAAGTTTCACAGTTTCTTTTTGCAGGCAATTAAACCCCTGTGTCCAAAAGTGTCATGTAAGCTGCACAAGCCTTTTCAGGTCCCTTTTTGACTGTCAGCCATTTTTCTTAGGTGGGTTTGCTCCCTGTGTAAGGGATTCTCATCTTCTGAGTTAGTGAATTCCTCTGTGCACCTACATCTTTCCTTCTCATCCCATGCAAAAGTTCAAAGAGCAATGGTGTCAATCTGTGAAGCTTCAAGGTACTTGAAATAATAACACTGAAAAATTTTAGAGTAGAAGTGCAAGGAGATTACAGAGAATATAGGAAAGCATAAATGTAAAACATCAGAACTCTTCTATTTTCTAATCAAAATAAATTGGTTTTATGAATAAACATAGAAAGTGAGTTTTGAACAATGACATTTCTCTAAAAATGTTATATATCATCACTGAGGGCACAGTGTCTCAAATGTTTTTCATAATCTTCTTTCCCTATTTATTTCCCAAAACAAATATAAGGGCCTTCCCAATTGAAAAATTTCTCAAATATGTCACGAGAGTCTTTCATCAGGAATATACCAAAATTCTGCAGGGTCTGTTACTCTAAAACTGTAAACAAAATCAGGTTGTTAGTTTTAAATATTGTCAGCTTCTGTTTCAGACCTCACTGAGAAAACACAGCTCTCTATTAAGCAGGTATTTCTTTCTCTGAGCCCACATTGAAACAAATGGTCAATAATGTATTTTAATTTAGTTTAGTTTTTATTTCATTTTAATTTTTTTTCTATCTATTTCCTGGGGTTACATCAGGCCTCCCTGGATGAAATCAGAACTTCTTCCACAAAGTTCTCTTATCCCAACTTTGATTGCAAGAGAATCTTTGTCACTCACAGGATTCTTAAGTACTGGGATTCCCAGCCATAGACCAACAGAACCCACACAGATAAAACCCAGAGGGTTTAAAGTTGATCCTTTTGACATTCAGCAAGTCCAGATTAACCATGCAGCACTGACTCCAGGGGCCTGGAGCACCAGCCTCATTTTACATGCACTGCACCACGCCAAGCCATGCCTTCCTCAGCCATAAACACAATGAGGGAAAGAAGGAGCCCTGCAGAGACATTGCAAACTATGTACAGAACAAGCTGCAGCAGATGGAGATGGACAGACTGGGAACTGCAACATACCTGTGGTCCCTGCACACCAGCACTTTGTACTGAGTGGGCTCTAACAGACTGGTTGAGAAAAGATGATGATGAAATGGAAACTTTTCCTAAATGTCATCAACTAGAGTGTCATCCAGCTTGGAAAATCAGAACTCCACTGAAGAATACACTCTTTTTGTGGACAAAGAAGACAATCAGAGTAGCTGGAGGAACTTAAATAGGAAAGGAAACCTTTCACTGACTCTTTAAACAACAAAAGAATTTACAAAGGAATGAACCGTGACTAAGCAGGAAGCATGAACTGTGTATTGTGAGAAAATTAAAAGCAGAAAAATATTTTCACAGTGAAAACTATTTAGTAGGTATCTTGCCCTACAAGTGACTAATATGTCATGCTCTGATAACGTGTAATTTGCTGGATCACCTCTTAGTTGACAAAACTGGAATTTAGGTAGAAAGAATGTTTCCTCTTGACAGGTCCAGCAGCTGAAACCTCTTAGAAAATTTAGGAACACAATTATTTCTTGTGAAGAAATAGATAACAACATTGCAAAAAATAGACTGAGAGGCCAATATTTTTGTTCATATTATAAGTTTTTGAATCCAGGAAAAAGGATTTTTTGGTGGTGGTGGTTTTTGGGGGTCTTTTCTTTCTCTTTTTTGCTTCTTCTTCTTTTTTTTTTTTTTTTTTTTTTTTTTTTTTTTTTTTTTTTTTTTTTTTTTTTTTTTTTTTGAGTGGAAATTCTCCACTAATCCTTAGTGTTAGAAACAAAAAAAGGTGAAGCAAATTTATCAACAAATCTGGCACACAGAAAGAAACCCCACATGTAATTATAATCACTGTCTGATTCCTGAGAGATAAGTGTTTCCTTGCCTCTGTCTCTTCTTGCAGTCTTAGACTCATTAAAAAGCATCTGATTGATCATACTGACACATTTAAAATCCATCTCTCCACAGCAGAGATTTGGAACAGAAGGAGAGGGATTTTAATCTAACACATGATCTCATGTTCTCTGAGCACATCCCACAAAGCAGCCAGCTGGGGGGAAAGGGGGAGAACTCAGCATTCCACAGGTTGGGGGTCCCCTCTCAGCCCCACAGGCACAGCAGGCAGGAGAGCCCTGACCCCCAGCCACCACAGCACACACAGAAATGGTAACTGACCTCCAACATCCCAGAACAGCTCTGTATATGAGATATGGATTGAAAAGATGCCAGTCCCATGCAGTGGCCAGCAAAATGATTCTGCTTTGGACACTGAAGTTCTAAAAACCTTTAGGAAAGGCCAGACTTTCACTATTTAGCATGGTTGTTTTGAATTTATACAACCTTTTAAAAAAACACTCATTAAGATTCATTCTTTCAGCCCCTCCTGGCAAAAGGCTAAAAATGAGCCAAGTTGGAGGAGAGGTGGGTGGGAGGAACTCATGTGCTGGGAATTGCAGCTGTAGCTTCAGTGGACCTGTGAAGCTGCAGGACGCAGGGAGTACTTTCTCACAGCCAAAGATGACAGAAAGCCATCAATGTGTGTGATGGCCTTGTCAAGGTTTCTAACTGTTAGGTTTCATCAAAGAATTTTTCTGCCTGGAGTAGCTGTCCGTGTTTCAGCCTGATCCACAACTCCATTGCTACAGCTTTATGCTGATATAACCCTTCTGAAAATCAATCAGCTAGACTGGCACTGGTATAAAAGTGGAGTGATGCAGTGGTGAATCAGACCCATGGTTACAAAACAGTGTTTGTAGGAACTTGCATAACTGAATTGGGAATATTTTTCAGAAATTAATCACTTAAGAAAAAATAAACAAAACAACCCAAATATGATTATATTTAAACTTTCCTGACAACAGAACCATAAATATATTGCCCATTACTTAATCACACACTGACCTGTTTCGAAAAATAACTAGTTTCATTATAAAGTTGTACAAACCCAAGAGATATGAAGAAGTACTACTCTGTCTGGCTTATACACCAGACAAAACATCTGGTATTCTCTCACACTGGAAGGCAATTCTTTGCCCTTGCAGTAAATTTAAAAGGGAGAATCAACATTTTTCTCACTAAGTGAGGATACAAAATGTATGAGGAGGAGCCTTAGTGCTGAATTGAGCTAGCTGTAATGAAATAAACACCCATTTTGTGTCTCTGGGATGGGATCTACTTTGTATGACTGAATTGAAAACTGATATCCTGCTTCATCTCAATCTACTCCATCCTTCTGGCTCTCCCTTAGCAACAGGTGCTGATCAGCAGCAGAATTCGATCTGTGCCACTCTCTGCTCTCACAAGTAGAAACTGGGGCAGGATTTAGTTCAAATCCTTTTGTATAAGAGATGGTTTGCTGTCTTATCTACACACATGGGAGGATGTTCATCACATCAGTTGGAACTGCTCAGCAGAAGTCCAGCCTTCTGAAACTCACCAGTCATCAGCTCAAAAGCTTTATCTATTCAAAATGAGATCAAAGACAGGGTAGATGTAATCCTGTATTAAGCACAACTAAAATGGTTACATCATATGTACTTTGGCACAGCATGTGTCAAAGTGCCCAGCTTTTTTCTGCAGGATGGGTCTGTCCTCACACACGTGGGTATCTCAGGACGCTCCAACATTCCAGCCCAGGAATGGTGGCTATTTGTGCCCTATACAGCTACTGTGTCTTCAGGTATTAAAAGGGGTTTTTTTTGCATTGCAGTATTGAAAGATGTGTTTGGTTTCAGTATTTACTGCTTTTTCAAACTGAAACCCAAAGCTGGATCTCTGTACACCCCTTTTGCTGTGGCAGTACTTTGCCAAAGGTGCATGATCCATGTTCAGCCTAGCTTGCCTCCCAAACTGACAAAGAGTGACAAGTTTTACTTTCCTATTATTTTGACAATCACTTTTTCAGCTGCATTAGGTACTTTTTAGTTATAAATCCTGGGGCACCCTGAAAGTGCTTCTCTTACTAACTCCTTGTGAGTGGTCACAGTCATTTTCTCACCTGTCTTAACCTATGATAAAGTCGAAGAGGGGCTTTTGTTCTTTTTGCCATCAGAAGTGAATTCCCAACTTTTGGCTTGGAAGTGAACATGTAACTCTTGCTCACTGAACCCTTTAGTACCACCACTAAGGTATTTTTGAGGTATCTTGAAAGTAGTAAAAGATTGGTTTAAGCCATTAAAATAAGTACTTTCTTTTTGCAGAGAAAATAGGCATTTCCTAGAATTTTCTGTCTGCAACTCCCTGCAGGGAGTTGCAGACAGAGATATTTTTATCAAAGATTCAAGAAAAATTAGACAAATTCATGGACATCAGGTCTGCAAAAAGACATGAAAAAAGACATGAAAAAGACAGCACTGCATTCTCAAATATCCCTAATATAGCCATTATGGATGCAAGAACAGAATGATGGAACAAAAAGCATTTTCTTGCAATTGGTTGGAGATAAATTCCTGGGTTAAGTGGACTGTTGGTCTGGCTCTGCAGGGCATTTTTTTCTGTCTTTATAGGATGTGTTTACTTACACCAGTCCCATTCCCTAGATGAACACACACACCATGAACTTTGGACTCAGGACCCTTTGCCCCAGAAATTTTCAGAATGAAAGCCTGCATTAGCTTTAAATACAGCAAGGCTTTGTCTCACCTTCTTTGCTAAACTTCAGCCCAGGCATTTCACTTTAACCTGAATTTTTGCTCTTTATTCCATGTGTACAATATCCAGACTACTGCTCTACTGCTGTCTGAAAGGGAGTGTGCTTCCCATCCACTTAGCCTTTGTACTGTGTTTTCTCATCTCATTTGCAGTCAATTTATAAAGATTTCTTTTTCCTCTCTTTTTATAAATTCCTACTCTTTGTCCTGCCTGATGTCCATGCTTTTCAAATCCACTGATATACTCAGAGAGTACTTTAGAAATCAATATATAGTGGTTGCTGCAGAAACTTGCTAAGTTGTTTGTAAAACATTATTTGGGACCAGGCATGGAAAGACGGGGCTTTTGTCAAGCATAGTCTCTTATTATTGATTGTCCTCAGATCAAAGTAAATATGTTGTAAGATGTACTAAGATGCAAGATAATTTCCAGCTGCTGGGAGAGGGAGATTCCCTAAATGCTTGACAGGGAAATGTGAAGGCCAGGAGCTGAGGACTGGTCTGGTGGGTCCTACACAAGCGTGCAGAAAGTGGTCTTTCCAAAAATATTTCTGCCATTGCTGATGAATGCATCATTTCACTAGTTCTAAAACTGGCCTAATGTGCTAATAAATACTTGCTTACTTGGAATGCTTGCCTTTCATTCTTGCAGGCCCTAATGATTTTAATTCGTTCCCTCGTTTGCCCTTTTCTTCCTTCTCTCTGAATAGACATAGGAGGAGCTCCTGCATATTAATCTTGTTAAGTGTGCTGGAGCTGATGGTCTAAAATCTAAACTGCTTGATTTAGCTGCCAGAGGTAAGTTTCCTCTTTATTTAATCTCTCTCTGGAGAATGATGAACTGCTCTGAAAACACAACAAGGTCATACTTTTGCATGACCGTGAAAGCAAATTAAATGTGACCTTTTACAGATCTAGTTCATTATTTCTTGTAATTCCTAAATCCCATGGAAAAAAAAAATCTCAGAGAAACGTGTTTTGGGATTTTTGGGTTGCATTTGTTTTTCCTTTTTTTTGACTCAGTGAGTTGTTTTTATAACTTAAGTCATTAAATCTTTCCTTTGTGGTACATATGTCACAAGTATCCTGCCACTTGTTGGCTGTGGCTGAAATCCCAGGCTAATAGGCTGCAGCTGTTTTTAATAACTTTTAGCTGAAATCCTCAATATGTTAAATCACCAACTTATTTAATGAGAAAACACTCAAAAAATGCAATCAACACTTACTCATTGTTACAGCTAATAATTCAGTATTCACATGCATAGCACTCCATATCAGCATCACCATATTGCAGGTTTGTTTTGAAGGAAAGAAATAAGTGTTTGTTACACTATCAGATGGCTCATTCTTGAGAATAATTTATCCCATGGTGATGAACTGAGGATGTGTTCAGAAGTTTACCATGATGTCCAAGATGAAACAATAAAAAACTTCTTGTATCCCTTGCCTCCCTGCCTGTCTTCAAAAAATAAGAGCATATTTTTCAAGAACCAAAAAAGAAATTGTTTTGGAGTGGGATTCTGCTTCATTTACTCTGTCTTTGAGCACTTTTTATTCACTCAGTTTCATTGTTTCTGTTGTATAATGGTACTGAAGCACCTCTTTGTTTTGACTAATTGTAGCAGCAGGGGGCAAAATTAGAATCTCTCTTTCATATATGTGTATATATTTACATGTATACTTTTATGTGTCCATGTATATGAACATAAATCCATATATATGCCAATGTGGAAACTCTCGAAGTGGACAGGAAAAGTGTAGGCACAGGTGTAGTGCTGGAAGCCACTACACAGGGGTAGCTATTGAAGTCCTGGTGAGCTTGTAAGTCAGAAAAGCCCCTTCATCTTCCTTTATGCTCTAAATGTAAATAATATAAATAATAGGAGACAACTTGTCCTACTGTTTATTCTCCCCACTAACTGTAACATTGATACTCAGCACAAAAGCATTCCTCAGTATCTAAATTTCCTGTGGATAAAAGAAAGTGATTTTCTTTCAATTCATCCTGCTGCGACCTGTATCTCTTTGTTCAACCAGGAAAACCAATATTCTGTAAGTGCAAATGTATATTTATTATACGAGTTCTACAAGAAGGCTTTTTTTATATAAGTAGCAATACAACCAGCTCAGCATTTCCCATCCTTGCCAGTCTGCTGTCCCCTTGGGCTGCAGGCACAGGGGGCAGGTGAATGTTTACTGTGCTGGCAGCTAATAGGCAGAAGCATTATGCAGCTCCCTTGGATGGTTAATGGGGAATATTATCCAAAATTGACCTTGTTTAGACATCCAGTGCCTTTGGCCTCACTTCAAGACACTTAACATGAACAAGTATCTGATTATATGGGCTTTTAAAAGACTGCATTGCTTAAGCAATATCTCAGTGCAAGAAGCTCTAGTATGCACTAGAGTTTTCCTTTCAAAAGGTTGCATGAAGTATAACTTCATGTCATTTAGTTCCTATTTGTCAGACTGATGAGAACTGAGGCCCAGGAATTTCGACCCATTAAGTGCATTTTAATCTACTGCAGAAAGAGCTACTCAGTGTCTGTTTCACATTATTGCCCAGACTTCTTAGCACATAAGAAAGCTTTACCTTTTTGGCAGACAGGCTGTGCTGAAATTTCAGATTATGCAATGGTTTAGACAAAAACATAGATGAGACCAGATGAGCACACAAAAAGGCTCCCTGTCTCAGGTACATTTTTTTATCTTTTTTAAGAAGCACAAGTGCCTGCTGTCAAGTGTATGTTCTCATGGGGCTCCATTTTTTAGACACAGGAATTACCAAACATGCTGTTTGAACAGCTTGATATCTAAATAAAGTGGCTATTCTTAGAAGAGACTCATGGCAAAAGAGAGGATGATAATAATTCTTGTATATTATCATTTCACCTGTCTTAGCTAAACAAAGCTGTATCAGGGGTGTCAGTAACTGGGATGCATTAGGCTGATAGAAGTTATTATTACTTTTAAAACGTAAATATGCAAACAGTTGATTACATTTTCTCTACAATGTGTAATTATCAATGGTGATAGGTGAGATGGTTCTAAATATGGTGAAAATACATGCATTTAGACCATTGATGGAAAAGGAGGAATCTGCATATTCTTTGTAGCAGAAGCAAAGAGAGCAATGCAAGCCCAAGCTTCTCCCATAGGAATATTGAACTCACCCCAGAACATAATTACAGCATAAATCAGAAGCCTGAAAATGTCATTCTGGGAGCCAAAATAAAAAGAGAATCTCCTAGACTTTCAGCTTACCAAATGAAGATTCCAGATTGTTTTAGAAATGTGTATAAACATGCTTGAATTCCTCCACCACAGGAAATATAAAGTATATGGTGCCTGTGTTCTTTCAGCAGTGGGCTTCACCTGGGATAAGATACAAGTCTTAGCTGCCCCATCACTCTTTTCTGTCAGGAATTGCCTTGCCCCTCCATAATGGTTTGGTTTCAGTTTCAAGAGATACGGATTTATTTAATTGTACTTTTTCTGTAGCACAGCTTCCTAGGGCTTAATGGTTTTTCTAGCTCTCTCCAGAACATGGATGATCTGGGGTAACATACCCTCAAGAACCTCTCTTACTCAATTTAAAAGGCCAGCATAACTCATTGCAGGAATGGTCACATCTTCCTAATCATTAATGATTTTTTAAATAATAATTTATTTGCCTTTCCAGGCTATTACAACTACAATTCATAAAGTCTCCAGTAAAGAGCTAATTCTCATTTCTCTAACCACATACAGAATTTGACTTCAGGATGGTCAGGATCTAAGTAACAAGAAAAATATTGGGCAGAAGAAATGTTCATCATGTCTGGCACATGAAGAACTAAAGCAGATAAACTGTTCAATCAAAAGACTATGGCAAAATTGATAATTAAAAGTGGACTTTCCAAATTCCAGGCCTGTGCCTTAAACAAAATTGCTGCCTTCTTCCAAAATATCAGTCCTTCATTTTAGTTTTATTTCAGGATTCCATATCAGAAAGGTGAAGCAGCTTTCACATACTTGTACTGAAAACAAATTTGCCACACAAGAAGATCAAGGTTTTTTAAACCCGTTTTTACAGTTTTTATTTCTTCCATCATTATTTTGAAAAAACTTAAACTGCCTGAATATGTCAATCATCAATTAAACACTTAATGGCCCCTCCAGTGCCCCTCTACTCATGTGCTGTGCTAAAGTACATGCAAAAGAGATATGACACAATGCTACATACAGACCCAGCAAAGGGCCATTACTCTTGTCTCTACCTGGCATTTAGGAAGGAGTGAAAAAAGGGGGAAATGGTGACTTATTAACTCAACTGTATTTACAACATCACGAGCTCTAGTAGATGAAGAATTGCAATCATTACCTAGAAACCTAACAGCCCATGAAGCCAAGAGCCAAGGTTAAACAGGCTGTCTAAACAACAGGGTTTTATTGTCTAGTACATCAGATTTGCTCAAAGAATAGGAATACAGTTTCTGTGAATTATGTGTTCATCAAAAGGCAGTTGCTAGCAGACCATGGGGTGCATAACTCCCAGTGCAGCCCATACGGATAAACATCCACTCTGCCTTTTGGGGACAATTTAAATGTCTGCTGAAACATACACTCAGGCACTGGGGAGACTAAATTATTCCAATTCATTTCACATGTTCCACCAATAGCAATTTTATTTCATTAAGAGTGTGGACAGACCCTAGAGATCTGAAATGAACTTCAGTTATAGCTCAAGGTGTTCTTCAAAACTTGCACATAAAAAGGGACACGAAACAGAAAGAAATTGAGTACAAGGTAGGAATAAGGCTAAAGAAAGAAACAATGCTTTTGACAACAAAAAAGTAACTACATCAGACAGAGTTTGTGCAGAATGTTAGAAAATTGTTACATGCCTATAATATACATACTGAAAAAAGGATCAAAGGGCCATTGTGCAAAGTAACATGCAGTTTTTGAAGAGCTGGTTTTTCACTGTAGCATTTTTATCTTCATTTGCTTTCTTTTTCTCTCTCCATCTATACCCTAGTCTCTGAGGGCCAGACTGCCATCTGTCTGATGCTCTGCCCTTGATGGCGCTCCTCAGGATAACATACTTTTAAATGCAAGTTAGTTTGGGACAAGGAGGTGAAGCCAGGTAACACATAGCTTGCACTGTGAGTCAGAAAAATGCTCATGTCCTTGCTGAGCTGAAAGCTCCAGGCTACCAGGCCAGCCTGGTCCCTCTGCACAAGACTGAATTTCACTCTGAGAGAAGAACTTGGGTAGCAGGATACACCACTGCTAGGCCATGGGGCTGGTCCATCTGTTTGCATTTCTACCTGAAAAGTGTGAGATTTATCATCAGTTGGAAAAAAAACCCCTCAAGTGAAAACATATTCCTGAGCTTAAAAGGAGAAGGCAAACTGATACTCAGCTGAACCCTGAGTCTGTAAGGCCTGAAGGTCGAGGTGAGAGACCCTGTGAAATGTATTTGTGGCTGGTCGTTCTCTAGCATCTGTTCCCTGTGACTGCCACTGCATTTTCAATATCATTTAGTCTGCTTCCTGCTAGAGAAAAAAATAAATCTGTGCCAATGCAGAGGAATTATCATGGGTTATTCTTAATTTCTGTGAGTGACATGATCTAAACAACACCTTAAAAGCAGCTAGAGAAGCAGGAAGCCTCTTAATTTTTGACATGGCAATAGAAATTTAGATACTTTTAATATAGCAGAAATAGCTGACAAAACACAAATTACCATGACAGATCTCAACTCTCTGATCCAGTGGGCTAATGCCAACTTACAGCAGTTAAAAAAATGGGCCAATGATACATGAACGGAATATAGCTTCTTTTTGCAAGCCAGGATATAGTTCTACATCTACTTAGTGAGCATACTTACTTTAATATTAAAAAACTAAGCCATTTCAGATGAGGCTTTTTAATAGAAATACCCATGAGTCACTAAGGAGCCAGTGTAATGATTGCTGCTCTTGAAATCATGAAAACACCTTTGATTTAATGTGTTGCTTCACCGCAAGAAAGAAATCAAACACTTAAACTGAACAAGTCCAGTCCAGACCTCACAATTCTGAGGATTTCTCTCCCCACAGAGATTACTAATTGTGAAATTCCTCACAGGCATACATGTGCTTCACAGGAGAGTACCCTGAACTGCCCAGCCAGTGTTGTTAAAGATCATCAGCTGACAGAACAGTATTCCTGTAAAAGAATAGGCTCAGAAAGAAATAGCCAAGAATTTAAGCAAGCAATATCGTTATAAGCGACTAGCAATTATCTTCAAGCATTTCAAAGCAAATGAATCACCCTCTTGTGATTTCCCTTTCAAAAATGCAGGCAAATTGTCATGGTTATTGTGGTTGTTTCTGTAATTGATCTAGTTAAGACTGTACAGTGGAATGTATATACGGGTTTAAATCAGCTGCTAAGGAGGTCTGATTAACCTACTAGATTTGTTGAAGCAATTTGGAAGGCTGGAGGCAGCAGGTTTGCCTAGAGAGTGCCAGGATACAGAGCTGCTTTGCCTCTTGGTCTTGTCACAGCCCCCAAATGCACTCAATACCAAGGCAATGGGAAATAAGCTGGTTGCTAATGAAGGAGTTAATGCTTTGGGCCCCCTGCAGCAGTGTCCTACCTGTCCTTCTGCAGTAGGACCTCTCCCAAAGGGCCCAAGGATGGTGAACACTAAGGAGAACAGCCTCTACTCCCTGTGTTCCCAGCCTGGCTTTCTGCCTTCATAACCAGGAGCTGAAAACTGCATTTGGGAGCCAGAACCAAACCCCCTGTAGTTTCATATTTTCCAGAAATGGCTCTAAGAACATCAGGAACAGGAACTGGTATGGATGCAATTTGCCACTTTTATATATTATTTCTCCCCTTTCTACTTAACAGAACTGCAAAGGAAGAACTGGATAATTTAGTCCCTGGCCTAATCAGGCCCAAACTCAGTATTCCATCAAGTTTTCTGCTATGTGGAAAATGTTGGTTTCTTTATTGCAAGATTTTCTAACATTTTCCTGCGTAGAAAGTCTTCTCTTCATGCTGTGGTACAGGAAAATCCAGGTTTTTGAGAATCTTGCTTTCTTTGATTTTCCTCACTGATTCACAGAGAGATTTTCAGATATCTATGTGATTTGTCACCTCCTTTTCATAGTTAGAAAAGCCCACACTTTGAATCTCTGTGTAGGAAGAGTTTTCCACAGCCCCAGTAATCTTCCTCACCTGCTTTGGTGCTTGTCTTAGTCTGAATTCAGTCATTACGAACATCTATATGTACATTTTTATATTCCTGTTCTATGCTTCATTTCATTAGTTATGTGGCTACAACTCAGCAAATCTTAACCTGTCTTTAACAGTGCATGAGTCCTTTTAGTAAGGCTCAGTAGAACTTACTTTCCTATGATAATTTTATTAATTCCTAGTTTAGTTATCTAAATATCATCTTGTGTTCATCAACTCTTAGGTTTTACCCATGGAATGCTGAAGTTTCTGTTGTGCCCTCAGAGGCTGAAGAACAAAGGAAGGTACTTGTCCCATCTGCTTAAAGAAAATTCAGATGCCTAAAGGACAGTTCAAAATGTCAGAGTTTAATATTCATGTCTCTTTCATGCAGGCAAGAAAGGAAAGAGAATTCTCACCTAGTGATTCTTAAGGGCAGAACAATAAAATGTCTTAAGCATAATTATTTGCCAACTTGGATAATTTTGTCAGATGCATAATGTTCTTTCTGATTCCCTTCTTCCAAATTAGCACACACTTTAAATAGAGAAATTAATGTATAAATAATAACATTTCTTGGGGGGGGGGGTTGGTTCTTAACCTTAAATTTTGTTTTAATTTTCTGTTGCTTGTGGTTGATTTCCTGTTGCAACTGAGTTTCAAAAAACCTAGTGGAAGGTTCTAGGATTCCTTAAATAGAGTAGTGCCAGTAATTTTCCCTTTTTCAAAAGGGATGATTACAGAACCATAGAGTCACAGAATGGCTTGGGTTGCAAGGGGCCTTAAAGATTATCTAGTTCCAACCCCCTGCCATGGGCAGGCACACCTCCCACCAGACAAACCTCCTGCTTTCAGGTTTGGGGCATCCACAACCACTCTAAGAAATGTATTCCAGCTTTCTTGTAGACCTCCTTTAGGAGCCAATGAGGCTACTGTAAAGCGGATACAATCAAACAATCTAAAATTTTAGAAGTTTAGTCATGACTTCACAAAACATCAGAGAAACTAGTTGATTTGAGAGTGACACAGTGATGCTTTTAGATAAAAATGGTTGTTTGCTTTTTTGGTAGGAAGGTTTGCTTTTAAAGTGACTCTCATTCAGTCAGGCAGAACAAACATTTTCAATGAGCAGCCCCACAATTTGCACTGTTCAGTGTGTGGGGGATTTGAGGGGAAAAGCACAAGCTGCAGAAGGGAAAATTCCAGAAGGAATTGGATTGCTGTGTGTGCACCCAGGTAGCTGCTGTGGTGTGCTGAACCAGATCTGGAACACAGTCATTTCAACAGCCAGTCTGTGGCACGAGTGTGAGCCTGTGAGGCAAAATGAGTTACTCCACAGTAGGTAAAATACAGTTTGAAAGCTGTTGGGAACTTCAGGAGACTTAATGTGAACAGCACAGAAATCCATTTGCAGAAGACTTAACAGCAATTTCTGAAAAAATGAAAGGGGCAGAATTTTATCTTGTTTTCCTTATTGTTTTAATTAAATGAATTATTCTATTAGCTCAATTCTAACTGTATTGCTGATCAGGAAATCTGAGAGTCTCTTGGCATTTTGTGAGCATGGCTATCCATGATGTGTATAACCTGATTACTAGAATGCAAGTTTTGTGGGTTTAGGATTATTAGCTTTCATTTTCTTCAGGGTTTGCAAGGATAGAATATTATAGCATATAGAGAGTTTTGTGTCTCATCATAGCCCCAAACACTCAGGTAGCAGGTGCCCCAAGACTCAGAGCACATATGAATTCAAAGCCTTCAGTCCTACTCTGAGAGTTAATAGGAATCAGAGTTTTTGTGCCATTGATACATTCGGTGGCCATAAAACCAGGGAATTAAACTCTTGTGTGACTTCTTAGTGGCACCTTTTTTCCACAGAAGGAAGAATTAATAATTTCAAGTTATTTAACATACTTATTTCTGGTAGTAATTCCAGTACATTAAACGATACGAAACATAAACCAGTCCCATTATATTCCAGGAGCAGCCAATTTATACAACAGCTGGGAATGAGATCAAAGCAGTTTTTTCTATCTGACCAACAAAGTCACAGGACACACACACCATATGCTGGCTGCTGACACAGCACTGTGTATGGAACTGCAGCACAAATAGGAAAAAAATGTTACAATGCACATTTTGGGAGGGCTTGTGCTTGTATGGCACACAGAGGTGTTTGCTCACTGTAGGCTGAATGAGTGCAAAGGCTGACAAAGCTGCAGTGCAAACTTGCACCAGAGCACCACTGCCAGTGAGTACTTCAAGGCAGAAGGTGTGAGTGGTGAGGCTCCCACAGTCACTGCTCTGGAGTACGAGATGCCTGAGGCTGCAGATTTGGCAGTGCTCTCCGAGGCCAGTGAAAAAGGACCCATGAAAGTTACCTGCTTCAGCTTCTTGCTCTGGAATGCTCACACTGGACATTCTGGATTCTTACAATCTGTGTATTTCAAAAACCAGTCTGCCATGTAAAACTTCTGATTGTTTCAAGAACCATGTTCAAAATCACCAGGAGACTATAAAGAAAAGTTCAAGTCCAAGTAGTTGCAGTTTCCTTTATTTTAGCAAAACTAAGAAGTGTAGTTGTAGTTATTAATAAAACAAGTAGCATTTGGAGAACTGCTCTTATGTCTACCCCCTGTTCTTTTAGTTGGAGTGCCTGCAAAGGAGAGAGAGCATCAAGAGATGTAAATGGGATGGAATTAATCACAAATTTTCCAAACTGAAAAAAGCTGTCAACACCTAATTGCTTTAGAGCACTGAAAGACAGGTGAGAAGGTGGGACAGATTGTCATTGCCTGGGTGCAAAGTTTAACTCAGGGTTTGTTGCATTTCTCTCGAGTCTGAGGGAAACAAAGAGAGGAATTCTTGTCTTGCATCTCTACTGTCTTGTGAACCCAAGAAACGAGAAAGAAGAACACACTGAAATTAAATTTGTTTTAATTGGCAAGCTCTTAAGTAGCAAACTCTTAGGGAGGCAAGGAGAAGGTGGCTGCAGAGACAAAAGACTGAATTTCATTAAGAGTTACACCTACAACGGTTCAAAAATAATTACCACACAAAATGCATTTTTGTTAGAATCAATTATTTAATAGTCCTGGAACAAAATTTGCTACTTAATTGGGAATATTGACAAGTAAAAAAAGAAGTGTGACCCTGTACACATACGCCCTCTACTTAAATGCTCCCCAGTCTTCTCTTAAACACAGAGTCATTGTAAGCTAATTTAACATCTATTGCTCAAACTCATATCCAGTCATAGGACACTAACATCCAAACCCAGCACAAACCTTTTGACTGTCCCTACATCCATTTCTGATCCTTTAGGTGGGTGGCAATGCTGATCCCACTGTGCTGGCAACACCAGGATCCCCTCTCCTCATCCCCTGCTGCAGTGGTTTCTGCCCCGTGTGAGCTCAGGAAAGGAGAGAGGCTTTGATGGGAGGTCATGGGACATTTGTCAGCCAAATTCATTCAGAATTCATGGCATGGGCATTATGAACATCAGAAACCAGGAAAAGGCACCAGTGATGCTGGAAGAGTGAGGAAAGATCACAGGAGGAAAAAAATTGAGTACAAACACAGTCCATACTAAAATGCTTAGAATTTTTAAAAGGTACATAACTACAGCATTTGAGCACTTTAATTGAAATATCGTTTTATATTAAAAGCACATTTAATCCCTTCTTCAGAATCACAGACTTTGAAATAAATGGGTTCTTTTATTATCAAGTTCGCTTCATGTTATACCAAATTAACATTCAGTGGTTTAATTACCCATAATATATTCAGTTTAAAAGAAAAAAGCATCCATTTTGCCTAGCACAGCAAATCATAAGCTCCTGTAGAAATGGACTGCTTAATGCAGAGAGAATTCATAATTTTCTAACAGTGGAACCAGTTATCCATGGTAGTAATACAAGAATATTTCTGGCAGTATTGGAGCAGATTAAATGGACCAGATTAAATACACCTGATTCTAGCAATTTCTGTGAAGCACTGAAGAAGCACTGAAGATAGAAGAGTAGCCCCATTCCTAATCCTCCCACCACAGGGGAAAATCATGCTCATCTATTTCCCTTCTTTCTGTTCACTGAATATTTAGGATGCCTACAGTGATTCTACTCCACTTAATTCTTGACTTCAGTTAATTGTAAGGCTTTAGTCATCAAATCTTAATATGCTCAAGACAAAATTAAACTGTGGATGATGTCTCCACAGAATGCCTTTTCTGCCAGTTTTCCTTTGGAAAAAGAGGGGTTTAAAATCCTAATATTAAAAGCTTAGATTCCTAGATTGTGAAGGGAAGGGGAAAAAAAAAAAGCCCCTACAATAAAATCCCCCAGAGACTGAAACAAATAGTATTGTGGGGAAACTTATTAAAAAAAAAAAAAAACCACTTAAAGAGGGATAAAGTAGGGCACGATGGATCCCTGAAAGTATTTTGTATAAAGACTCA
This sequence comes from Cettia cetti, assembly GCA_013401135.1. Lineage (NCBI taxonomy): Eukaryota > Metazoa > Chordata > Aves > Passeriformes > Sylviidae > Cettia > Cettia cetti. The sequence goes on along the minus strand of VZUI01029360.1, from coordinate 42,370 downwards.
AACATACTGAGGAAGGAAAGCAGATATCACACAGATCCTGACCCAACAAATCTCTTCCTGTGAATACCATGAGGAGGCCACTTTTTTGTTGCCTCAGAGTGAAATGAAGAGGCCAGATGTTGGGAAGTACTGTTGCTAAGTTCTCTGCTGGAAACAAAGCATTCCTATCAAACATGGAGCTGACATCAAGTTTACATAGAAGTGTCTGAATTACTTTTGTCTGACTTCAAAATGTTATGGTGCCAGAAAAGAGCACGTTACTGAAATTGTAAACAGAAAATGTAAATAGAAATGGAAAGTGCTTTAATTTTAAATCAAGAGGTTTTCAATTAAGACTAGAATTCAGTTCTTCATTGTTTCTTCTGCAGCTAATCATTAAATTCCCAGCATACTTCTCATGTACCTCCAGGAAATAATTCATTCAGTTTGAATAGGTTAGGGAGTTACTGGTATGAAACTTATGAAGATGTTTACAGCTTCTTTTTATGAATTAGTATGGATAAATACACTCCTAGTGGCATAAAAATCTCAGGTATCTCCTGAGACAGGTGAGCTCATGCAGCAAGTAACATAGAAATTTCATTTATATTTGTTTGCACTTAACCACAGCTCCATGCATAGGCTCAGGCTTCTGTTGCCTTGCTCCTTTGTGCAGCTCCCAGTGTCCCTGATTCCTGTGCACTCCTCTGCTGTATCCAGAGGGGACCCCACTAAGATGCTCCATGGTTGTGTGGTTGACTCCCTGTCAATATTAATTCTTGTGTCCTGTGCTGCATGATAATAGTTATTCATATTTTCCAAGACCCCAGATATTTGTATTCACTGTTCTTCTATTATACTACAGTGTAACAGAGTTCATTAAGATATTTTAAATATTAATAGTAGTATTAGTATTATTAAAATAATGAAAACACATATTCACTTCAGAATTTGTTTATCTGGAAAAAGAAATCAGTTTGTTTTTGTCTGGAGCTTGTTAGATGTCTGCACCTACAGTGAAACACCAAATGCAGTCTCCTTATCCTTCCCTCCAGAGTCCAAAAAACAAAGCAAGACTCAGTTATTTCCACCACACTGAGAAATCATGCTGAGCTGTACCAGGAAAAAATAATTTTGTGGTTATAGGAATTATGAGCCACAGTACACACTTCTTTGCTCCCTGTGGACAGATGAGAGCAGTTCTAAAGCACTGATTTCGTTACATTAGTCAAAACAGAGAACTCACACTAAGAGTTACATAAACACCAGTGAGGTGTCAAGGATTGCCCATACCAATGACTCCCTTCTGCCTCTTCATCATACACAACAGCTAAACAGAGACACTTAAAATGATGGAAAAAATATTGGGGGGTGGTAGGCCATTTCAACTCACTTAAAATTTAAATAAAGTTTATTGAAAGCCTGAGTTTCAAGCAGATCTATGTCACAGCAGGCACTAATTATTAAATATATATCATGTCTTTGATAGTCATCAGATTGAGCTCTGTATCTATGATCCATTTTTTTTTCCTGATTTATGTTCAAAAGTGAAGAGAGTGACTAGAGGAAACTCCAGAACATTTAGATCAAATGAAATAAAAGAGCTAAGGTATATACAATCAAATAATACTTTTTGGTTTTTCTACTATCAAGAAAGTAGTGTCCAAACACAAATGTCTAAAGGGGGACACAGTTTTGGAGACATGAGAATTACAAATGGTTCTAAATTTCCCACATCTACTACCCATAAATATATTCTTCAAAATTATATAGAGGAAGTAAGGTTTTGTTACCATGTGAAGCACAAGAGGTGTCCTTTCTCACCATAAAGGAGCTACAAAAGAGCTCTGTTTACTGCTCTTCTTCTTAAAAATTTAAATTTTTGCACTTTATGCTTTTCAGAAAGATCTAATTCAAGCCTGGTTGTAAAAGGAAAAAGAATTGTATAAGTTCAATAATAATCTTATTTTATATTCCTTAAAATGGCGTAAAATCTTGCACACTGAACATTTTAAATCTAAATGTTAATGGAGGTGCACTGAAAATATTCCCTCAGAAATTACCATCTATAACACACCATTTAAACAATTCCAAAATATTGTATTAGACCATTTTAAATGTCTTTTTAGAATAATAGGATGATTCAAATAGCTGTCACTGAAGTAAATATAAATCGCAGCTTGAATGATAATAAACAAGTATTGATATAAAAAGAAAAGTACTTTTTTTCTAAGTGAACCTTCTAATGCAGTGCTGGTTTGTTTTTCTTTGGTTTTTTTTTGGTTTTTGTTTTTTTTTTTTCATTCTGCACTGGGAGAAATGCTGGTGGCTTTATCTTTCATTCAAAACTGAGTGGAATCTAAAGGTTATCTTGATCATTCAGGCTTTAAGAGGGCTTATATTTTCCAAATATTTTATTCAGACAAAGACCATGTTTTCCTGAGCCACAACAGCGGACACATCATATTCTAAAGGTATTTCACATTTATAAGGTGACCTTCCAAACAGACACTTGAAAACTGTGCAGGTGGACTCCCCACCCGGAGAACTTTGTTTGCTTGGGTTTCTTGTTTCCCAGAACAAGAATTTATCTTTTTCCTCCACTTTTATTTCCTGATTTGAGAACAGATCCCTTGTTAACAACTGGTTTAAACAGCCCCTGCCCTGTTATAGCTGTGTGTTTATGCCACTGCCAGTGCTGATGTGTGCGTGTGCACAGAGAGGGGAAGATGGAGGAGAAAGCAGTGAGGAGATAAAACCAGGATATAACATTATAAAGCATTTACAGGTAAAGACTCAACAGAATTCCTGCTTGCACCCAGAAGAGCTTCTCTTCTCCTATCTGCAATGTGATGGATTGTTGTAAGCCCATGATTTACTCACAAGGTAGTATTTACTGCTTTCCATAGAAAACAGGGTAATTTCAGCTAATGGAGTCATCATATTGCTAACAGTCTTATTTGTAAGAAAGGAGAACTAGTTAAGAAGCTCTGTATAGCAGCAGCCCCCATGCCTTCAGCTGAGAATTACTAATTTACACATCAGTATTGACTTTGAAAGTCAGTTCACTACCAGATCTCTTACAGGATGTAATCAAACTCTCACTCAGCTGCACGTTCCACTGGTGACATGACATAATCCATTTTCTGTGTGTTGGCACCAGAGTAAGCTCTTTCTGGTGTTGAAATGTCAGCCATGCAGCCTGACACATGTTTTGATTGAGTTCGGATGTCCTGTTGGGCTGCCAGAGAAACCGACTTTTAAATCGACGCTTGTGAAGAGCCTTTGGTACATTTATCTTTGCAACTGTTCCTTTGTTCTGCTCACACAGCATGCTGCAAAGTGAATTTATTTATCTCAGCTCATAAAGTATAGCCAACCAAACATGTTTCTATGTAAAATTTAAAAATAAAATCCATAATTAGATAAGAATCAAATTAAAACCTGACAAAGGATGTTCTGCGGTTCATTCCATCAGACACCACAAAGGAGCAGAACAGCAGGATAGATCAGAAAAAGATAAAACATGAAGGGGCTTGAGAAGAGTAACTGAACAGGGAGAGCTGATTATGAGATGAGACAACAAATTGCAGTGGAATTGAAGGACAAGGGTTTAAGAAGACATAAAAAGGAATAAGACTGAATGTAGACTGGTATTGTTCAGGACACAAAGCTAGAAAAAAAGGTGGGGAGGAATTTTTTGAGTTCTTGCAGTTACAGTTCTGGCCATCTGATCTCCTAAAAAGACAAAAAAAGTGGAGGGGATGATTTACTTATTAAATCTTAACCACTGATATGTCTTACTTTGCACGAGTAACTGCAGATGGCTGAGAATTGAGGAAAAATATTTAATTTTATACATTGCATATTGCTGCTGTGTAATTTTTCATTAGAAATTTTCACTCATGTATTTTTCTTATTCTGGATTAAGATACAATCAATTTTCCTTTTCTTTTTTCATGTAGAGACCAATTATAAAATAATCAGCAACAGGGATTCTATCATAAAAAGCATAAAGGATTCAACATTCAGAACAACACACCTTTCTACCATGTGCAGCAAAAGATTTTGCACCATATTCAAAGGAGACACAGAAGGAATTTGTAGCAGAATTGCACATTCTAGCTTGCAGTATATAAAAACTGGAACAAAGTTCGTCAGGGTCTCTTTCACAAATGTGTTAGAGTCTCATTCAGTTTTGGAAAGACTTTGGGAAAGTTAGCATGATTATGTGGACTCCACAGTACTCTCCTTTTTGCTGCATGTTTATATTCCTGCAGTGTCTTTACAATAATTCAGTGAATTTTGACTAAATCTTCTTACTAAATACATATGACCCTGTGAATGCTGCAGCAGGTTAGACTGGTTTCTGGGTCATTGAAACATGGACACAATCGCCATCCTTCCAACGCAGAGCTAATGTTAATGATTTTCACCTCTGCTGTTACAAGACTTGCATTGGTAGCTCTATGGCCTAGGACTGTGTTTGGTTAGCATATAAAACATCTATTCTTGTGGTAAAGGAAAAGAATTTCATCTTTTGCAATGAAGTCCTTCATTGTATGTCTAAGCAGTGATTTTTCATCCTCAGACAGATATCCAGCCTCCTGCAAAGAGACAGGATTTTACCAAGTGTGTCACTGAGTCTGGTAACACAGACTGGAAGCTCAAATATTTATGATTAACAACTCTTATTTGAATGTTTGGATGTATTGACCTACTCCAAGGTACTCCAAGAATGAAGAGATATTAATAAATGTGTAATCCATTCCAAGGATTCTTCCTGTAATTCAAATAAAGAAATCTTCTATCATTTACATTTGTAATGGTTACAGGCAACTAAATCAAAAGATCATAAAGTGGTTGGTGTTGGACAGGACCTTAAACATCATCTTGTTCCAACATCCCTGCCACGGGCAGGGACACTTTCCACCAGACCAGGCTGCTCGGAGCTTGATCCAAACTGAACCACACTAACTCTCTTTATTATTTTTGTGAGTTATCCTGAGTGCTGAGGATGTGCTTCCTTAGAATCCCACAGCACAATCCAGTGGTGTCAGCAATCCTGTTCAGCAAAGGAGGCTATGAAAGAACACTGCCGTTTCCTCCTGTTTTCTTACAATTATGCAGTGAAAATGAACTTTTAGTTCTCTGTAGGTGTATTGAGAGAACTTGTTTTGGTTTTAAGTAAACAAGTAGGATCCCCAGACATACTAGGATAAGAGTATTTGGTTATATTTTAATAAATTAAGGGTTTGTTTCTATTTCTTAACTAAGTCAAATAAGAGTAAAACTGGCGGCTTGGAAAAAATGCTAATGCATAAGAAAATTTGGGCTGTATCCCGAGTGACTAAATCCTGTCTAATTAATGCTAGTACAAATCCAGAGGAATTCTGTGGAAATAAAATTACTTACACTTTCTTTCTTTGGCCTAATGGACTGCAACATTCAGTCCACATTGTTTAATGTAATAGAATTTACTTTTGATATGCAAAATATTTCAACTGCCAGGACTCTCCTGCAAGAAGAAAGGAAGAATCTGAATAGCTGCCAACATGAACTCTGAATGCAGTACATTTTCATCACATAGTCTCAACAAACACTTCTTCCATTAACTTTATTCCTCACTGAGAATAAATCTCTCACAATTTCATCAGATCAGAAGAATCCATTCATTTGGAGCAAGCATAATGATATTTAATGGGAAGCTTGAACTACTTGTGTCATTGTATACTTTTTGCAAATGCTACAAAAGAGACAGGTAAAATATTTTGAATTTTAGCATTGATTGTGCTTGTCTGTTGACGCATGAGCTTACTTCATGAGCTGGCCATTTCTTCATGATCTGTGACATACAAAAATAACACAAGCGTTAAAGACATTATATCAGTAGTAAAAAAAATGAAAAAAAAAATCATTATTCAACACCATATACATGTGACAGAACCCATACAAAACAACAAAAAAAATCACAATCATTCAGACATGTGCAAAGAGTTAACTATGCTGTTTCTAAAATTCACATGAACAACAGCTAAACCTAAAAGATAATGAACCCAATTCCTCAGGCTTGCATATATATTCAGACTAACTTCTATGTTAGAACATAGCTTGGTAGTCAAGCTTGGTATTTTACCATTTTAATGATTCAATCATGTGTAATGAATTAATTTGCTACAACATCTCACTGAAATCCTTGCTGATACATGTCTGCTGTTGCCCTCTTCTTGCCCCCAAAAAACATTTTAATACAGATTAGGAAAGAAAATACCCACCCAAAATAAACTAGGAAAAGAAAAGTTATTTCTTTGTCATTGTGTCCTGACATCACCATCATCCACCCCTTACAGAAGTCCTTTGCATCAGCTCCCTTGCTTCAGATTAGCACATTCCAAAGACCAGAGCAGTTTCCAGCTGGAAGGGCCAGTGTTGAGCTGTAGTTTATGTGAAACCCTGGCCATGAGAAAGACTCTCAGAAGCTCAAGGTTTCCAAGGGAGCTGGACCGAGAAACAGCTTTCACAGAAGCAGAGCTGCTGTAGCAGCCAGAGCAGGAGACAGCAAGCAGCCCAAGGATTTACAAGTAGGGAAGCAAATGAGAGAAGGTAGCAAAACTGCACGACTGCTTGGATAAACCACCTTACATGGTACAAAAAAGTCTGGTTGATTGTATTAAGTGTTAATAAAAATGGATAACTATATTCTGAGGCATTCTTGAAGGCTTTTTTACCTCCCTAAACATTCTGTCTTTGGTCAATAGGATCTGTTCTTTTCATGCTAATGCTCTAGATAAGCTACCTGTGCAAACCTAGCAATGAAGATGTTAAAAAAAGACCTGACTGCTGAGCATTTCCACAACTCAGAAAAAATAAAATGGGCTCCCACTAATGAGAACTTTCTAGTTATAGGAAAAAAAAATATAAACACTAAAGAAAGGCAGCTGATTAAATTTCATGACTGACAAGATGAGAAAATTGATAACATCATGAAGTATTTACATACCCAATTAATGAAACCAACGTCCCCTCTTTTGTCATGTGAATTATGAGCAGTCTCTTCACATCTATTTTGCTGAAAATAAATTGGTTTTGTGAGGCTTGAAGGTCTAGAAATTTACTATCAACAGTGATCACCACCACTCTCATTACTTTACTGAATGTTAACTATGAGAACTAATCTTACAGATTATAAGATGCTCTAGCAAGTGCCAAAACTAGATTCCTATTCAAAATACATGGTCGCAGATAAGTCAAATAAGTAATTGTAAATGGAGAGGTGAGCACTCAGAAAAGCAATTATTTTTCTAAGAAATAGAAATTAATAAATAATCACAACTTATTTTTATCCATCTGCATCTACCTTATGAGCAGAACATGGTTTATGTAGCTGCAAATCTGATTTATCTTGTCATTAGAGTATCAAAAACAAAGAGTGTATCAGTAGTAGGTGCAGTCATGCTCTAAATGGGGATATAGGTGTGGAAGAGGAAGGAAGCAGGTTTTGGGTATTGATGCCAAGACACCAGGTGAAGACACCTGGACACCCTGAGCATGCTTCGTTCTTAGACAAGAGCTCACTGGTTTTGGAGGCTTATTTGGCTCCCTCCCCCACAGTGCAGAAAGGATTAGTGGGTACTTTTTTATGAAATACACAAGACCAATCTTGATTTTACTAGCCACTGCAAAAATACAGAGCTAGGAACAGTCTCTGTGCTAAAGGGATTACTTGAAAAATGGATTAAATAAAGATTACTGTATCCTTCTTATGTAAGAAGGTGGAGGAGTTCAGTTCTTCTTCCAGTCATAAAAAAGGAAGTAAAGGAACACAGATTTAACATTAGATGACTTGAATATTGCTCTCATCATTTTCATTGCCAATATTTTTCATGATGTTTGTGGAGGCTAAGTGTTCATGAGCCTTCCTCTCACCACAGCATCCTCACTGCCAGGGACTCACAACTCAATTTTCTGCGGAAATCTGCATAAAATAATGCCTCATGTGTGAAAGAAGAAACTACTAAAGCTTTTATAAAAAAGAAAGTCTTTTGCTCTCCAGATATATTTTTCATACACTGCCCAGTCATACAGATTTGCATACGTGTTAAAAATAAAAATCATGTGAGTCACCACATGGCATTTCTGCATGAAAGGTACACCAGGGAAAGGCAGGTCAAGGATAAGAACTATAATGGTAAAAATGGACTGAAAGCAAAACTGAAGCATTTTTTACAAAGCCACAGCCTTGGCTCTGTGGGACTCTGTGGACATGGGAGCAGCACACCAGGAGCTTTTTCTATACATGAGACCTTATAGGAAGAAAAAATTAGCCATCTGACATTCCTCAAGGTAACTATAAAGAAGAAGAAGTGACCAGAGGGTCTGATCTTTAGCTGTGTACATGAAAAACTAGGAGAGGAGGCATCTTCCACACAGGAAAAGAAAGTTGCTACTGAATTTATATGTCTAAAAAATGAGGGAATTAAAATTCTAAATCTCACAGATCAACCTTAAAACATGTCTTTACCAGGCAGATGCAATCTAAGCCTTGAAAAAACAACCAGTAAGGGTAAGATCTTCAGCTGAGTTGAAGAAAATAAATATATTAGCAGGCAGTCAAGAATTTTAACTCTGTCTGAAGACAAAGGTCTGAAAAATTACTCCTTTACAAGAAAAGAATCCCCTTCCTCTCTTGCACCAATGCTGCCTGCATTAGAAGAAAATGAAGAGAAAAGAGCAGTCAGGCTGCTGCAAACCTGCACACCAGCAGCAAAGGCACCAATGTGTCATCACTCAGCAGGGATTAATTTATCCAACTTGCTCCTTGATGATGGTAAAAAATTTGGAAGCTGCAGATGCTAAAACGCAGAGTTACGATGCTGTCACAGTAGAGAAGCAAGCATTTAAAATGTCCGGGTGCTCAAAGGAGAGCAGCAGAGCAGTGTCCTGGTGGCTCCGTGTGCCACTGGTGGGCGGCGTTGCAGCTGCCCGTGCCCACCTGGGTGCTGTGGTCAGCAGTGGAACACCCCCAGGCAGGTGAGCCAGCCCCACAGCACGGCTGGATTCTGGGGAAAAAGGGGGAGTGAGGGAGAGATGGAATAACAGCTAACACGTTCAAGCACCTGGGATGCCCTCAGCACCTGTGTGGGGCAAGGGAAGGGCGGTGTGTGGAAGGCTGGGGCTCAGCAAGGTGAGACTGCTCTTCCCTCAGGAGGGCAAGAACCTTGCAGGGAAAAATGCCCCAAAGCAAATCCTGGAGAGGGGAAAAGGAGAGCAGGATACAAAATGCTCTGTACCTTGACTGCAGAAGAGAGAATTTTATTAAAGCTCTTAGTAATCTGTAAAAGGAACACAGTGATGCCGAGAGGCCTCTTTCAATTCAGAAAGAAGGAAGGAAGGAAACACGACACTTAAGAGAATGTATCAGGCCCACCACTACTAATTGAGGCAATTTTGCTTCTGCAGGTTGGCTAATGTGTTTGGTGTTTTCTTATAGCAAAGAAAAGCAAACAAAAACCCCAAAGAACAGACTAGGTGGACACAAGTGGAAGAAATTTCAAGTACTGGCAATTTCAAGAAATTACAAGGGAGCTTCCTTAATGCCCACTCCAATGTAAAAGTTTTCCTGCAACTAATGAGCAATATATTTTAACCATTTCTTCCACAAGTTTGTAAGCCCAATTCAGACAAGACACAGCAATACTGCTGTGAATTATATTGTTGTGCTTATCCACTTGAATTAACAGCAACACCCCTCAAAAGCAACTTGCATTTCACACAGCTTTAACAGCAACAAAGCAAACAAACTATTAGCACTTCAGGAGAGCACTACTGGTTGCAGCCAAAATATAAGAAAAAACATGTGCCCACTACCCAATTTCTCATTAAGAACACGGAGAACAAACACAATGAAGCTGAAAAAAAAACAATTTACATTAGAATAATACAGTTTGTTGTGTGGCTGCATACAAAATAAACGTGAGAAAAATTATCCTGGGGAGTAACAGTAGTAATAGTAGTCCCGTTTGTCTGGCTGAGAAGTACAGACCTTTTATCTTTGCAGAAGCACAGGAACTTTCTCACTGCATTCCTCATGGTGTGTCTATGCTGTCACCATCACCACCACCTATTCAGATGGCCAGGATCTTCAAACTCTTCATATCTTCCTTAGACCTCCTCTTTTAAAATGTGATATGGAGACAGAACAAGTTAACAAGAGACTGTTCAAGTTGAACAGGAAACACCTTTGTATCTCATGGAGGAAAATCTAGATTAAAATCCTGGTGCTTGACAGTCTAAAAAAAAAAAGACCTAGAAGAATTTTGAGTGTCTGAGCACACTGCTTGTACATTTGCATAATATATTTACTGCATGCTTAGAGATAACAGAAACCAAATTTATTTTATGTCTGGAGTCAAAATGAATTATGGACTGATAAGAAATAGGCATTTTTAAAAGAAGAGAAAATACACAATCATGTTATTCATAGATTACAAAGGAACTGTCCACAATATTTGTAGGACAACAGAACAACAAGTGTTTACAGTTCAGACTTTTGCACTAGCCTGTCCATACTGATGTGGGGGCAGTCAGTGACACGTGTGCAGCACGAGGTGGTTGCTCTGGTCTGGTTTACCTCAAAGCACTACACTGCTGCTGTAGTATGGGCTCATGAATTGCCAGGTAAAAGGGAAGAACAAAACACTTTTTCTTAACAAGCAGAAGCTGTTAGAACCATTAACACCAGTGTCTGCTGCAAAGCACTTTCCCACTCTCAGGAGTATTTTAAAAATCACATTTAGAACAGACAAAATGCCATGCAATGGGACCTCTGTCAGCCAGAACATTCAGGTGGGTCAGTCTAGAGGGAACCTAATCCAAAGAACTTTGTAAACAGCTTTGCTCTCTGGTTTGCTTTCAGCCAATTCATTGGCCTCTGACTTGGGCAAACTCTGCACTCTCTCCTCTTTGTCTTTAGAAATTTCTCTCTCCAGCCCTTCAGAGACCTCAAGCTCCTTTCACTCTTAGCCCCAGAAGTTGTCTCTCCCCAATCAGGCCTTATCCTCCTGTAGAAGGCTTCTGAGAAAACAACACCCAGACTGTCACTGTTTAAAATAATTTTAGAAACTAAAGTATTCTGGCTGAGAACCAAAGAGAATGAAAGAAGTTTCCCATGAAATGTTGTCATTTTGGGTAGAAAACATTTCTGCATCAGAAATGCAGTTTAGCACCAGGAGGTTTGATTGACACATTCTGACAAATTCTCATAAGGGAGAGTGTCTTCAGAAGAGAAAATTTCTGTTTTAAGTGAGGTTACTCATTTTACTTGATATTACCAGTGCTGCTTTGGAAAAACAGTATGTCCATCTTTAATGCTAACACATAGAAGGAAATTTGCATTGCATGTGAATATACTTTTCCAGTTTCACAACTACCCAAAAAGCAGAAAGATTAGATGTGACTAAGCTAAACAAGTTGCAAACCATAAGCATGAAGGCTGTAAATGAAAGAGGGAAGAGTATTGATTTAACCAGGCACTTGTCCAACAGATTTGTATGAATTGTTCACTGCACTTGTAGAGCACAACTCAAGGCAGCTCAGTTATTTTCCCAGGATCCTGAGGCACATCAGAATTTCACCCCTATTAAATAAAAAGAAAACTCTACATTGTAAGGCATACATTCATGTTATTGACTCCAGGGCAGACACCTCTGAATCTGGGTCGTTGTGAAGAAGACAACACAGAAGTTATGATGCAAGGAGGAAGAAAGAATTGAATATTGAGTGGCTGAGTGCTGATCCCCCTTGCAAAATTCTCATATCCTGCATCCAGCAAATTGTTCATGCACGAGCAGTCCAAGGAAGAGGGAGATAAAGCTCTGAAGTCTCTGTTCTAGTCTCTAGGCTGGGCACTGCTCTCCTCTTGGTCTCAGTGGGGTTAGAGTTAATTTCCTTTACATTCTCAGGCATGGTGTTATATTGTTTATTTCTGACCAGAGCAGTGTTGATGACACACTGGTGTTTCAGCTGTTGCTGAGCAGCGTTTGCACAGCACCAAGGGATTTTCTGCTTCTAAGACTGCCCTGACAGTGAGCAGGCTGGGAGTGCACAAGAAACTGGGAGAGGACACAGAGGGAACAGCTGACTTCAACTGGCCAAAGGGTTATCCTATGCTACGTGACCTTTTGCTGAGAAATAAAAGCTGTCAGGAAGAAGGAGGAATGGGGTTATATGAAGTTATGGCGTTTGTCTTCCCAAGTCACTGTTATGCACAAGGGAGTCCTACTTTTCTGATAATTTTTCTGGCTGCCATTTGAAAGTAGTGAATTAATTCCTTATTTTGCTTTGCTTATGCGTGCAGCTTTGCTTTACCAATTAAACTATGTTTATCTCAACCCTCTAGTTTCTCACTTTTGCCCTTCAGAATCTCTTCTCCACTGAGTGGCTGTGGGGGACTTAGCTGCCTACTGGGGTTAAACTAGAGCATCCTTCAAGCGTATTTATCATTAGGGTCCAGAAATTTCTGCAATGGGAAGCAGACAGTGCCTGATTATTTTAACCTTCTTACTAGTTTGCTGTCTTGGGAAGACAGGATACTTATATTGATAATTTCATGCTCAGGAAAATGTAAATCGGTTTTCCTGGAAAAAGCTTCAACATGTAGGCTGTAATATGAAAGCAGGGTTTATGCTGCCATCATCAACATTTTTACAGCAAAGGGAGGATACATAGTTAGTTGTTGAACCCTAACAAGTTTTATGAGCAAATCTCTGTATTATTCAAGAGCAGATGCAACATTACAGTGCAGTGAATACCCTAAAGCCACACAGGTGGAATCCCTTTGTGATCCAGGGCTTGCTAGAAAGGACTGGAGATGCTGACTCCATGTAGCTTCCATTTGTGTGTCATTTACCCATCAGCTTGGATCAGATTTGGTACTTATATATGAGTTGAATACCAAAGTGCCAGTGTAGACTGCATTCTCTCTGTCCCTTTAACACATGAGTAAATCATATCCCAAGTTCTGGCAGTTGTATTTTATAATCAATTGTTTTGAGTATCCAATAAAATAGGATCAGTGTTTACACTGGATGGCTTTATCCCATAAAATATTTTCAATGTAACCAAATTAGAATCAATTCAATTAATAAACACTATTATTCCTATCAGTGGTAAGACATAAACATGAAAGTGGATAAAAAGGATAAATATATAACCTCATTCCCTCCTTTTCAGCTGAAGATCATGTACCTGAAACTTTGTGATTTTTGACTGCTGGAAATTAAGTAAAACCAAGTATCCATACAACCATCTCAAAATTATTCTTCTCAGTTTGAACTAATAACTATTTAATTCAAATTAACTGTGTGAAAGTAAAACCAACTCTATATAATAAAACAAAAAAGCACAATTCTAAGAACCGTAAGTAATCTAGGTACATTCTGTCCTCTGTTCATTCATTAGATCAAAACTAATGACCATGTTCCGTCTAGGGGCAGTGAGCTGTAAAACAGCACAGAGCTAAAGCTCATACACTTCGTGGCAGGGTGTTTGCTTCCCATGCTGGTGTTCCCCAGGCAGGATTACTTCCCTGCCCTCAGCACAGGAAAGATGCAGCCATGGATGCTTGTGGGCCACTCTGTCCTTGGGTGTCCATCTCAGTGTTTGAGAAGATGTCCTGCTGCCACAAGACATCCACTCAGAAGGTTCCCTGTGCCACAGCAGGAATGGCACACAGAGCTGGTGAACTCTGGCCTCACAGGAACAAAGCTCTGTCTGTGAGGAGAGCTGCTGCTCAGCTCCTGACAGCAAGTGGGTTTCCTGACCAATCTGCATCTTTCCAGCAATAACAAGAACACACACACACACATATAAAGTATATACTCATTGTGTGGTCAAACATAAATACACACACACTACACATATATATTTAGATACAGGTATACCGGCATATGTATATCTCTCTTAATCTTAGAAATGAGAGCCCCTGAAGCTGCAGATGCTCTTATGATCTGTATATGGATGTGGGAGGATGGGAATGAGTGAAGAACATCTTACGGCAATTTGGGAAGTTACCCACCCAATTTTCTGTGAAGAATAATACAGTATTTATGAAGTGGGTTGATAGAGTTGAAAAAAACCATGGCCTCAGACTGTCTTATTATAGATGGCCACAGGGTGTCTAGACTTTATAAACAATCAATAGTCCTGGTGATAAAGAAGTGAGTCAGTTTTTGAATTGTAACCTTGTTAGACAAGCTCAGTGTGCTGCACAGTACAGCTCTTTGGACAGTCCTTCCTTGGGAGCCTTTTCTGGTACAATCACAGAATCACAGAATCATCAAGGTTGGAAAAGACTTTTGAGATCATTGAGACCAACCTATGACCTAACACCACCTTGTCAATTAAAGAGTTTGGATCTCCTCCTGCCCCCCAGCCAAGAGCTTCTCCCTCTTGTCTTCAGCAGTGGGTTTTTCATTTAACACTCCAGTGCCTCACCAATGATAAAAAAAACCCCAAATCACCCAGACCACTGAACAGGCAATGACTTTTTTAATCCAGGATGTGACCTTCAAGCTTTTAAATTTGCAACATAATTTTAAGTTTCCTTTCCTCTTTCAGATTTGCAGTTTCAAATAGCAGGTTGTTTTGTGGTGCATTCCACTCAGGGGCCACACACACCACTAGGGCCTACCAAGGTACTTCCATTTGTACCTGAGGGTGTGAACATTCCCTTTGATTGTTATGGGATTCAAGGAAATGAGAGGTGCTTAGGTGAACAGGAATAGGCTCAAGTACATGCCTAAAACGAGCTGGCACTTAATCTTTTCTTAAGCTTGGGCTAAATATGGGAACTTCTAATATCTGCTTTGTTCCAGAGATACTTCACTGACTGAGAGCTTTCCACTGTTGTTTTACAAGTTGAAATAATTCACAACTTTAGCAAAGTTTGTCAGGCTTAGCTCTATAGAAAGTTAATTTGCCTGACAGCTCAGAAAAGATATGCAAAATCCTTTTTCCTTACATCACTAATACTAATGCAACTTACTACAACCCAGTGCTTTTTGATTTATTTTGCAAAACATACTTTTGATCTGGGTAAATCTCACTATGGTCAAACAACCATATGGGAATACATGAGTACCTTTTCTAGCAATAACTTTAGAAAGCCATGTCCAGAGTGACTAACGAGCTGCCTCATTAGATGAGGGTACTTCACCTCAGAGCCAAGAACATCTGCACAGAAATAAGGAAGAAGCTATTGGTGGTGGTGCTGGTGCTGGTGCTAGGCAGGTCTCGCAGAAATATAGACTCCATTCTGCACAATCAGCCCAGCATCTTTTTAAACACTATATCCACTCAAGGGAAAAACTGGCAAGGAGTTTTCTATTCTTCCTTGTGAGACATTTCAGATCTTGGTGTCATCACCTATAAAATTAATATTTCACATATGACAAGATTCATAGAAAAATGTGATATAGTAGTGCTCATCATAAACCAAACCCAGGTTACATTTAGAGAAAAATATATACAGAAAACAAGGATTTAGGATTGAATGAATCAAAAAGCTAAGTGAGAGGTAAAACTTCAAACTGAACTAGAAGTAACTGGTTTAATTTTTATTCAGCTGAGATTTTAACAATTCCTAAGGTTTTGAAAGCCATGAATGTAATCATTAAGCATGAAAAATTTTAAAAAGTGAACCTCTTTTCCGAAGCAAGGAATATAAAACCAACAAAGCAAAAGCCCAGGTATATAGATGTTGAAGACACTAAATGTATGGATCCTATATCACTGTTAATTTATGTTTTAAGAGGAATGCAACTATAGTAAGTAGACTTTAGCCTCATCTATGAATTAATATTATTTAGTGTTCATTTTATTTCTATCTAGATCATAAAAAAATTTATGTAGATATATTAGAGTTTGATTAGATATATCCCTGTGTCACAGAAAATAACTTTAGGTGCCAAATATTATAAAACATTTTCCAAGACAGACAACTTGGTAGGAGACCAAGAACTTCAGTTCTCAGAAATGCTGGATTTTACTTGCAGGATGTCTCTGCAAGCGATGGAAACTTAGTACATATTAAAGGCAATTCTATTAAAAAAATAAATATTTTCACTGCAAAACTGAAGCAATTTAGACTAGGAACCATTTTTAAAAGCCCAAACTATCTGAAGTTATCCAGTGATCCATAAATAATCTCACTGCACCAGGAAAAATCAAGAGAGAACGAGAATGGTAGGAGGAAGCTTGAATGCATTCTTAGCTGAAATCAATACTCAAAGGGTCATG
This sequence comes from Cettia cetti, assembly GCA_013401135.1. Classification (NCBI taxonomy): domain Eukaryota; kingdom Metazoa; phylum Chordata; class Aves; order Passeriformes; family Sylviidae; genus Cettia; species Cettia cetti. The sequence continues at coordinate 26,095 of VZUI01029360.1, read as the reverse complement.
AGCTAAGTACACAAAAATTTACAGACTAGCTACAATAATTGTGCCAAAATCAGCAACAGCAAAGAAATTACATAATAAAACAAACACAACTAAAGAAGATACACATTTTAAAGGCCATATCTCTCATCACTTTCTCTTCTTTGTTTTATGATCTGTCTCTAATGTTCCTCATTATCCGTTCACCAAAAAAAACACCCTGTCCTTTTTTGGTATTGTTAACTTTCTGGGGAAGAAATTACAATTCTTTGTATACATGAAGTCTTTTCCAGATGAGGTTGTCTACTGCAAAATTAACACACAACTTAAGTAAAGGAAAAAAAAAAAGACAGTTTTGCTCCAGCCATGTCTCACCACTGATGTGTCAAGTATTCTTCTAGAGGCAGAGTTCTAGGAGTTTATGGAATGAAAGGATTTGTGTAGAAAAGCATTTATTTACTTTGACATTCCTAAGAAGCACCAACATCTATCCAACACAAAATTCAGGCAGAGTTTCTCTGCTCATCTTACCCAAAATCGGGCTTAGAGCAAGGTTTCTTTGTACAAGATGACATCTGAAAATGTGTTATGCCGTGACAATAAGAACCCACTACCTACACTATAAAAGCAGTGATTCCTGTGTAAACACCTTTCCCATCCACCCAGGGGGTACTGCAGGGATGGCAGTCTGCAGCCGAGAGGAGCAGATCTCGAAACAGTGTCAAGTGATGCGAGTACAGCTCATTATCACACTGCAGTGCCACACGCCCCGACACAGATTTCTATTCCCACTGTGATTTTAAATGCCTCCTTGTAAGTAAGCTTCTCAGAGGATTAATAGTTGGATTTTTCTGCTGTATAGAACAAGTTCAACTGAGGCAGCCTCAAAAGTCCCTGAAAGTCTTTAGCTCTGGCATTGTCAGGCAGGACAAGGAATCCTTGGTGGTGCTTCCCATGCACCAGTGGTGTTTGCAGTGGTGAGCATGTTCCTTGTAGTCTGAATGGTGAGACCAAGAAATCAACAACTCTAGGGATGCTCCAACCCTCTATCCACTGATGGGTTTTAGTGACAACACCTGCTTGTCATTCCCTGGGACAATGGTTCTGCTGATAGAAGATTAAACCAGAGCGGGCTACTGAGTGCTGCAAGGTTCAGAGTGCTCACTCAGAAAAGCTCTGAAGCATTTTTTCATGTTCATATGTCTGGTGAAATCAGCTTTGAAAAGTAAAATAGATCTTGTTAAACTAAATTTTGACAGCAGGATGATATTCAACTCACAGTGCCGCCATCTCCTTTTAATCTTCCTTTTGGGAAGAAAAAGTATTTCTAAGTACTGTTTATTTGCTTCCCTCATTGTATATACAGTTATTTACTAAGGTTACCTCACCATAGACAAATCTATCATATATTAAAACAATTATTTTGTGCTTCAATTTGTTGATAAATAATATATATATTTATACAGATACTTGCAAACACCTAAGTGAGTTAGGTGCTCAGCTATGACTGAAATTTTGTGTGCTCTGGACATAAAACTAATACCAAGACCCTATAAAGGTTCCTGATTTAGGAGTCTTTCAGAATTAAATTTCCTGGGCATGTAACTTCTACTCTAAGAATTATATTTTCAAAGCTGTCTATGTAAAGCTGACCAACACAACAAATTATTTGCAAAGTGCTGTGTGTTAATGCTGCTGATTTATAGCAAAGAAAGCATGCGTGAAAATCAAAGGTTCATTACCATCAGCTCCTTGCCAGTTTTTCCCAGATGCCCTGTTTGATATACAACAAGTTGGGTCAGGCAAATTCTAATTTACTTTAAGGTATCTTTGGCCTTGGCAGTTCGTGAAAAGACGATACCTTGCAGACCTAACACACTGACCTCAAGTAATGAAGCTCAAGAGATATATAAATACCTGTGTGCCTATATTCATACAAATGCCTGATTTAAAAGAAAGAGTATCAATGATCTTTCCTAACTTTTACTTTCACTAACCATTTCATCAATCAATAAAGTTGCCAATCTGTATGTCTGTGTATGGGGTAAGATCGAGACATTTAAGCCAACTAGGAATACACAATTTAGCAGCTGTGGCACTGAAAAACAGCATGTACTCTACAAATTAAAAGAAAACAAGAAAGGAGTATTAGCTAAAGCAAGCAATCTCAGCCTTTTTGCTGGGAGTCTTAATTTAGAAAATCTACTCGGGAAGAATAATTGTTCCCATTCGTTATTTTGCTTGGGTGACTTTTATAGAACTGTTTTTGCCGTCAATTGGCAAATTCAGTGGAAGAAACAAATTACCCTATTATTAAAGCATATTTGCAGCAAACAATAGACATTCCATATAAGCTGTGCTTATCCAGTCATTTTTCCTAACAACTTCTAAGAAGGTTTTTCCTTCATCCCAGTATGCCTTGGTGTAACTGGGTTTGATGACAGGGTAGATCCCCAGCAGAGCATGGTTCTGCTCACCCCATGTATACTCCACTGGGCTCTGTTCCAGGGCAGGGCAGCCTCACTGACTGAAACTTGTGACCTTCTCAGTGGGTTTCCTGCACTGTTCACAGTTTCTCTGCAGCTTGATTTCAGCCTCTCTCACTTTCTCTGATGCCTTGGGAAGGCTGACCTGAAACAGAGGCTGGACAGAGCTAGAGTATAAAGGAGGTATTTATTGAAAGGCCTCCAGAAAACACCTTGGGCAGGACAGGAGCCTGACCAGGGCTGCACCCAGAATGGACTAAGAATGGTCAAAATGGCTGTCCAGTCATGAGATCTTACATTTTTATAAGTTTTGGTCCATTTGCATATTGAGGTTTAATTGTCCAATTACAGCTTCAGGTTGTGAGGTCTCATCCATCTTGTTTTCTCTCTTCAGCCCACCCTTGTTTGTGCTGTTGGGCTGAAAGGTGTCCTTGGTCCTCAGCAGAAAAAGAATTTGTTTTGTCCCCCTACTCTGTGAAGAGAGCTTACTAGCACTTAATATGAGGCTCAGAACCGCACCGCTAGGCAGCACTAAATCTGAAAATATGAAAGCTAAAGCTTAAGGCTTCACCTCTGCTGGAGTTATTTTCTATCAACATTCCTGTTACAGGCTGCCCCTGTTTTTACAGGTGGCAATATAAGAATGTTTGAAAGTTTCTTCTGGGCCAATATTTTGCTATTTTTCCCTTTTAATGAGAGTTTTATTTTTATTTCACTTCAGTTTTTAAGTAGTTTGTAAGAAAAGCTGACTTGGGAATTGACCTGAGTATACTTTTCAAAGCCAAGTATTTAGAATTAAATTAATCTTGCTTAATTTTTGGTATGTGTGAGTTAGCTAGGATACTCTGGTTACTCATGTATAACCCCTCCACACTTAGTGGAAAAAAAAAACCCAAAACTAATTACCTTTTGGGCTTGCAGCTTTTTCTTCCACTTGTGGTCAAATTAGTCAATATTTAAAGAAACCATGAACATCTAAATAGGAGGCTTTGAAAAACAGGTAGTTAAAATCCAAACCTGTAGTGCATTGACCTCATTCATCTTGTTTTCCTTGTAAAATCATATACATTTCATTAAACTTTTAATGGAGGTCTTGAAATGCAGGTTGTAGCACAATCTTTATTCTTCTCATTTAAACTGAAAAAGGTTTAGCAGATCAATAACCAATGGATTAATGAGTCACTGATGATAATAACAGCAATTTACATCAGCAGCACCTATTATCAAGAGCAATCACAAAGCATTTGGGAAGCAGATTAACAAACTATTTCTGCTTAAGTGGTGCCAGAAGCCAACTTTCTTTGGAAGCCAGATGAGGAAGGAGAGAAAATAATGACCATTAAAGCAAATATTGAACTACAGTTGCCACATAATTGCGTAGAAGACACAGCAGGTTGTTCACTTCAAGAATGTGAGAATGGCACTAGTTCTCAGCTGTCTGAACATGGCTCATCACTGTCAGAAACCAGGCTGGGCATTGAATTTTGCCATCTTCCCCAAATGCCAACAAATGAGAGGTGTGTTTTCACACAGTATGTTCCTAATTTGAAAGGCCCTCATGTGGATGATGTGACCAGTCTGTGAACCAGCCTCCACGTCCTAGGTCATGCCAAGCCTCATCAGCTGAAAAATGAGCCTTGCAGTCTTCAGAGATGCTTAATACTGCAAGCAAATAGGCACAAAGCCTTTCCATAATGGTCTCAAATACCATGAATTTTTATATTTCCTGCCAGAAGCAGCAAAGAAAATGAACAAAACAATGAAACACTGGCATGCATTTGAATTTTCTCTTTCTTTATCATCTGAACATTTTTGGATCACCTTAGCAGATCAGGAGCTTTTCTATCTGTGAAACTGAAAGTCTCTCTGTTCTATTCTCCACCTTTTTTATGGTTTGCAGACCATTTTTTTTCCTACACACTTCATCCAGAATTAAGCTACATCCCTTTCCTACAAAAGCACAATGCTATTCTCCATGTTCTTTTATTTCTGCAAAGGCAAATTTCTTACGTTTTTCAGGTCAAATGTATGTACCCAACCTCCTCATTCTGCCTTTGGTAAATCCCCCAGTTCCAACCCAGGGGAGCACTGCTATCCCTTCATGCCACGTGAACAGTGAAGATTTCCACCTTTCCTTGGCACTAGCCTGGAAGTGGCACCCCATGACCCCAGCTGCAGGCAGTTGACTACTGGAAACCTGACAAACTCTGTAACACAGCACTTCTGTGAACACAGGTGCTATTCCCAAGATTCATTTAAATATCCTTCACACAAAAATAAGCATTAGTCATCGCTGCTCATTGTAATTGCGAACGTATTCAAGATGCTAAGTTGGTAACAAGTCATGATCAGAAAGGTAATCAGCTACCTTGGCTAGAAACATGGAGAGTAAATTCAGTGTGGTAGGGCCATGTAGGTCTTATGTCCTCTGACAGTCATTGAACATATATGGCAGTGATCCTTAAACTAAAATTTGTTAAGTGGCTGAAGGATAAAGGAATAGTCCCCTATATTTTATTTTCCCATTTCCCCTGGAAACATGAAATGCTCTTGTTCATAGTTTCACAGGGGATAAGAAATGCAAGTTCACCTTCATAAAGTAAAGACACAAGGAAGAAGACAAATACAGTACAAAAAAAAAAAAAGGAAATGTTGTGAAATGTGTAAACATTTATATGTCTGTCTAGTTTGGGAAAAAGATAAAAGCAAACAAACAAAATATTTGCAAGGAAACCTTCCAAGTCATAGTTGTTTTTTTCAGAAACAGCATGACTGGCAAACTGTGACCTGCAGTGACCATGAGTTTGCGTAAAGGTGTGAATGGACTGCAACCTGACAAACTGTGCTCACTGAAGTTAACAGACATTTTACCACTGAAATTAACTGAGTTTCATACATCCTTATAATGTAATGCAGTTACACGGAAATGTAAGATGCCGAGAACATCTGAATAATTTTGTCTGTAATTCCACAGATCTTCAAGAAAACTGTCTCAGAAAAGACAATCTTTTAAATACAACCCCTTTGGAATTTCACAGGAGTGATTCTTACCTTCAGAATGTATTCACTTACCACCACCAAAGACTTAAATACAAAACAATAATGACAAAATGCCCATAAAAAAATAGCTTAAGGCCTATAGCACCATATAAGAAACAACTCCTAATTTCCCCTGTGGTTTTCTGTAATCTTTGACACTACATTTACATTCTGCATAGCTCTCCAATGTGTGCTGGAATCCCAGCACAGCAATATAAAAGTAAAACTGTTCCAAGGGGTTGTATTAGGATACTAAGGATCTCAAAGACAAGACATTAGCTATTGACAGGTTTCATGAATAATTTTAGTGCATTTTTATTACTTTGTAGTAAAAATATCAGTAGAAGATGCAACATCATTATTCTTTTCCCTCTACTTTCAAATGATTTTTTGATATGCCTAAAAAAATTCAATTTTCACTTATAGGTCTAAAATTCACACTTCTAGTTTTAATCTGAAATGTAATTAAAATGCACACTTCTCTTTTAGAGCTGGATGGGCATGAAAATAAGAAATTTCTTTTTAGTCCCTTTCATAACATTTCTTTAATTTTTAAAAGGCCATTTTTTTTAAAGCAAGAATATTTTAGTTAATAATTTAGTACTCACTTCAATTAGAATACTTATTAAAACCTTCAATGATGTTACAATTAAAAGTTTGAAAACAGTTCTATAATTTCGAGCTTGATACAATTTTCTGCTCTGAGAAGAAAGCTAATGCAAAATCACTTTTATAATCTTAGTACTGTTTCAATATAAGTCCTTAAAATTGCCAAGCAAACTCTTAACTGACAGTGTATTTCAGTATGTCTGAAGATGCTCTGCATGCAATGGGTTAGCTTTTTCAGTGGCTGTAAAATAAACTGATGCATCCCTACTACCTGAAGGAAAGGCACTTGCTCAGGATCTTGTTCTGGCCACTCAGCAGAGAAGGGACAGCTTCTCAACACAAGAAAACCTTTGTCTAATTTGTATGTTCCATCTCAATGTAATTAGCCATGAGGCCAATCATGTCCAATCACCTCAAAATTGTAAACCCAGCATCACCTGCCTCAGGTAGAACAGGACAGGACCAGATGAGGATGAGAAGCATGATTTCCCCATGCTCAGCATCCAGTTATGTACATTTTTTCAGGGTAAATGCCGAGATGTGATCTTGTGAAGAGGGAAGAGCAGCACTGAACAGACACTTTGCAGAAATCTTCTGGATTAGACAAGGATCCAGGCAGGAGAGAGGCTTACATAGAGAGTAGCACAGCAGCTCTGACAGCTTTCAAAAATCTAAGCCCACCACCACTCTGATACAGAGTGGGCTGTGCTGAATATGTCTGAGATACTCTTACCAAGGCAAAACAAGAATATTTCATGTATATTGCAGTGTTTAAACAGCTGCATGTCCTAATCTAATTTTGCTAATACCATTAACAATAGTAGCTACAATAACGTGCAAACCACACATGGTCCCTAAGGTTCATTAAAAGGTTGTCTAGAACTGCCTTTTAGCCTTTTATACCAGTACCTTGTTTTACACTGTACTTTTAATTTAAATCTGCAAGATTTTGCTTGGCCATTTTGGACTGAAATTTTCCATGTCATTGTCACACTTCATTTCCTCTTTGTTGGAAAGTCTCAGCTAGCACAAAGTTAGTTATTTCAGAGAATGAGGCTGGGGAAAATTTTATTCTGAACTATGAAAGAACTGGATGTCTTCACTGTGCTGAAGTTGGGTCACAAAGAGGGCAGGGAAGGTCTCATTTTGTACTATGAGTGAGAGTTCTCCAAAATGTGCCAGGTTATCAGGTACCCTGCACTTTTTACAGACTTGAAGGCTAAAATCTCTTGACAATTTTCCCAGACTAAGGTTCTCCAGGCTTAAACTTTGAGGTATTGAATTGGGACTTTCTCTGCAATTATGGGTCCAAGCTGCTGCCTGTGGGCAGCAGAACTGAGCAGAGGAAGGCTGTCCTCCTCCATTCCTTCCAATCAGGACAGACTGCAAGACCTGTGATTACTCCCCAGGTCACAATGCATTCCTCTGCCGTGGCCTGAGATGAAACAGATGCAAAAATGGGAAGCAGAGCCTATTTCCTGCTATTCAAAGGAAGGAAATTTTGTGCATGGGATCTACAGGGTCTTTGGCCTACTCTGGACTAAAATCCTGTTCTGTCTGACTGACCAGCTGAGCATTACATGGGGCTCACTGGCAGCCCCAGTGACTGACACAGCTCCAGTGTCAGAGAAGGGAAAAGGGAGGAGCTGCAAAGGGGAGAAAAGCTAGAACTGATAGCAACCAAAGACAACAAAATGGATGAGGAATGTGTGAGTGAGGAACAGGAACTGATACTTGACCTTGTCAGGTTGAAAATTGAAGAGAGTGGAGAAGATTGGACCTGGGGTGAATACCAGGAGTTAAGTCTCAGTAGAAAGGAGACCATGGGACTGAGAAACTGGAGAGTTTGTCACTCTGTAGATTTTACATCCTAAATGATCCATTAACTGATACAGTTAGATCTTAACATTAAATGGACAATCAGGGAATGATTCAGTCAAAGAAGACTGGAGAAGGTATCAGAGGCAGACCAGAAAGATGGTTGACACTACTTCCACCTCAAGTAAGGTTGACAGACTGAGAGTGGAAGAGGCAACTGGGAACAGGTGTGTAAGGAGAAGAAGCTTGAGAAAAAAGGAGGATGGAAGAACAGAAGGAAGGTGGAGGGAACAAGGCAGAGGAGTTGTGTCTGGAGTGACCAGAGCAGATGGCACAAAGCTTTGCAGAGTCTGGAGAACATTGCTGGGTGCAGCTGTCCCACCACACCTTTCCCTGCCCAGAGATGCCTACAGGAACTATCAGGGAATTGCTGTAGGCCTTTGCCCGTGCACAGGCAGAGGAGGAAAACCCTGGGAAGCTGTCAGTTCCTGCTGTGCTGGTCCCAAAGCATTCAGTCTTCCTGGTGATGGGGGGGCCTCCACAAGTACTGAGTGAGAATTTTCCCTGAGATTTCTTTATAAATTGCTACAGAAAAACACACTTAGACTGTGGAAATGCAGGCACACGAGTTAAGGAAAGCCACATTTCAGGTGTACACTCCCATTCTTGCTAAAGCAGCATTCCTGTTCTGCATCCATGAAGTAAAAAAACCCAAAAACTTAAATGTGTGGGATTTCTCCCTCATTCCTTGTAAAATTTTATTGAATGAAATGAGTAGGAAATTTCAGGAGAAGCAAAGACATTCTCAAGGAACTGGAATGTTGAATGGAATAGCTGGCTTTTAGCCCTGTCTGAGCCACAAAGTTCTTCTCTGATGCTAATCAAGTCACTAAACCAACCAGAGTTGTCATTATGCTTGATTTTATATGGGTGTCAAGCATAGAAATGTTTAACCTTCCCAGATGCAATTGAAACCTCTGGGTGCTTAGCTTTGAGCAAAAGCTGAAATACAACACAAAATACTCTCCAATATCAATTTGTACAGCAAGACTCATCTAAAAGTACTGTCTAAATTCTTAGCTCAATGCCTCTATGTAATAGAAAAATTCAAATAATCTCATGCATATTTTGTACATATACAGGATTGTTTTTTCCTGCACTTAGGTGATGTGGTGATAAACTGTAAAGAATTTCACTTTCAGTGTAGTTTGACTAATTTGAAGCAATGGGATGTAGAGCTATATTGAGAAATGAAGATTGAAAAAAAAAAAATCCAAAACAACAAAGGATTGATTAGTTATTCTCTGCCCTGGGTGGTTCAGGGTATGCAGGTTCAGATATGCAATTAAAACTTGATCAGTATCCAGTCGTGAAAAAGAGTTAAGCTACACTTGCACTGTTAACCTTAATTATAACACTTATTTTTTTACCTTACAAATTCAATAACATTTTCAGGTGTTCCTAGTTTGTGCTGATTACAATATGTGCAACACTTATGTGTACCTTGTGGAATTTGCCACATCTGGTCTTCCACTCTTTGGGTTTTTTCCTTGAAAAAAGAACTTCAAAAAAATCTGTTATGTTGCTTCCTTAGTTTCTCTTTACCCTTCCTTAGATGGAAAAACAGACCATGCTTAGCTTAATTCAGCATGGTTCCTAAATTCCTGGGCACATATCTGAACATCAGATAAAAGAACAGTGACTTGGCACTCTTCCACCGTATCTTGAAAAAAAGCCCAAAACAAAATGCTGAAAGCTTAACCTTTCTGTTCAGCTTTGAAATGAGATTTCCACTTATTTGGTCTGAAGACAGGAATATAAAGTCCCTGAAACAATAGTTAACCATGTGGTTTCTGTAAATCACAACAGAAAATGTGGATTTCAGGTGCAATATTAAGAGGTGTAGCATTCTTCCCCTGATACACCTGTATCAGGATCTGATACACCAGGCTGCTCAAAGCCCATCCAACCTAGCCCTGAACACTGCCAGGGTTGGGGCATCATGTGGAGTAGGTAAGAATGATTTGCAAAAATCTAAACTGTGACAGGACGAATTTCAAGCTACAGCACTGCAGAAGTGTTTTAGACTTCAGAGTGAATGCTCCTCATGCCTTTGCAGAAAACAGCTGCTTCAGGCTTTTTAAATTTGCCCTGACCCGGCATTATCTACCTCATGGGAAGCCCCCTCGGACAGTGCCACTCTGTATAAGCACAGAAGTTTATCTCCATACACCTCTTTTCAGGAGTGCAGGCTTAAATTAATGGCCACAAACACGAAAATGAAGAACCATTTTTTAATTTCCACATTTAATTATACACAAAGGAGACACTTGGATGCAGAGCAATAGGTACATAACACCATAAATAAAACTTCCATGTCTTTTCTTGCCACAAGTCACAAGCATAAGCTGAGATTAGATCCTCTTGCTGGATTTTATAGAAAGGCTGGAGAGAGTTTTGGTAACTGATGAAATCTCTTAAGGAAAGGAGAATTTGATATCTGTAATAAAATCTCTCATTTCACAGCTTCCGTCCAAGGGATCAGGAAGGACTATCCCATATCTTTAGAACATCTTGTATGTTTGGTTTCCTCCATTATAGGGGTTTTTTTCCTACTTCCAACTTTGCCAAATGCAGGAGCTTGGAACTGGAGCCCAGTGTCTGTGGGTGCTGCAGACATCAACTGCAGAGCTCTGCCTGGAGGTTTTCTTTGTGCCCTGCAGCACACAGGGGAACCAGAGAGCTGCTGGTGCAGCCAGACTGTCTGTGGCTTTCCCGTGGCTGTTCCACAACACAGCTGCCCATTTGGCAGCTTGACCAGCACATAAATTTTTACAGGTTGTGAACTAAACCCTGGGGCAAGAGGCTTGCTCTATCATGCCAATGCTCTCTAGATTTTTATTTTCTAATGTATAGCTTTATAAATATTAGATTACTGAAGGCTTGCTTTCCCAAGCTGCCTATAGATGCTTTTATTTTCTTTATTTTTTGTTGCTAACTGAGACTGTCTTGCAAACATATGACTATGAAACTGCGCTAATTATGGAATTAGTTCCAATTTAATGTCTGGTTTATCATGGACCTATTTATGGATAGGCCAAAAGCTGTTCTGGCAAATTAGCAGGAAATGGGAAAAAGAAATATCAGTATGAGCTTCATAACTGTTGGCACTAACTGTGCCTTACTTATGCTCTGCTTTAATGATGTTGTTTTATTTTTCTCAAAGAAAAAGCTGATATAAGAGGCCTCTAAATTTGTAGAACTATTAAGTTCATGATGAAAATAACATTAAGCTAATGTTCCCTGCTTATTTCAGCAATAGTGGTGTTATTGCATCATTAAAATGTTTTAGTAAGTTTATCAAAGAAAAAATGGTGACAAAACATCTTTAGTGCCTGTGGAATCTTCTTTGACATCTTATAAAAACCCAAATTACAACATCACCCCAGCCTGGAAAGCCCACAGCTCCCTTCCACATTGTAGATGCACTTTAAGATGCATTTCAAGCTACCTGTGTCTTTTAAATAATGGGTGAATTAGTATTATACAAGGTTTGGAAAAACTGATCTTTCTTCCATGAGATATTTAGAATGCAGTTCTTATCTCTCATTTACTACTGTGTTGGGTAAAAGCAATTATGAGTAGCAAACCTTCCAGGGGCTAGATAATTTAGCATTGTGTCGCCAGCTGTGGCCAGAACTTGGTCACATACTTTCTGTTGGCCCCCATCAAGATAAAAAATCTTATCCATTTTCTATAGCATTAATAGTAATGTTCACTCTTGTTTTGAGCTGGCTGTGTTTTGCTGGATTTTCTGTTGCATCCACAATGCAGACTAATTGTGCTCAGCTGCACTCTCCCTGGTTGCTGCCAGCCTGCATGCATGGGTTTGCATTCCCTGCAAACCAGAGAGCAGAGATGTGGGGGGACCCATGCCACGGTGTCAGGCTGCAGGAGGGGCAGGTACCCAGACCTGGAACCTGCAGAGCTCTCCCAGGACCTGCCATCTTGATAAGGCCTGCATGGACATTCTGAACAGATCTGAAAGTGAAAAAGAAAAATAAAAAGTCACTAGCTCAGGACTTGAAACTTCAAAATAGTAAATAAATAGAGTAGTCTTCAAAGCAAATATGTGGTTAGCTCTCTGCTCAAGGTATTTTGCCCTATAGATTCAGAGGTGGGAAATTGCCTTTATGCAGTATTTAAATGGCTTCCTTTCCTTTTCAAGTGGAAGCTGGCTGAAATGTATAATGTCTTTAGGGAAGGAGGAGTCATTCCCTGCTGGCTGGCCAAGAAAAAGTGAAGACAGCAGCTGCAGAGGCAGCTGGAGTTACCACCCTCACAGATGGAGTGAAAGTGCTGGGCTGTAGCTGAAGCAGGAGGCAATGAATGAAAACAGAAGGAAGGTAAAAACAGGGAAATAGCAAACCAGATAATGTGTCTTAATAAGGTCTGAAGGGTTTCTGCATATTCTTGTGTAACACAGCCTGGAAGGATTCTAGGTTCTTGAAAAAGGCTGTATGCACCAGGAAGTCTGTAGAAAGTGCAGTTTCTCTGAACAGGACTGTAACAGAAACAGAAAAACCTTTAATTATCCAAACTGGAAGAGGTGGTGGGTGCTCTATCCCAGGCAGTGATAAGCCCTTGCTAGGCACTAGTCTGAGTTCTAACAGCACAACCTCTGTTGGATTGGATTAGATTAGAGAGAGATCAGTGGCTGTTCTCAGACAGTGGCCAGCAGCACAAACAGGAAAAAAAAAAAATTATCTGCTTCCAAGCACAGTCTTGTAGCATTCAGTAACCTAAGGCTTGCTGATCTTACATAATTTGTTCATTTTCGCTGATATCCAGGATCTGACAAGACTAAGACGTATGACAGAGTGGAAATTGGAGCCTCTTAACTTTTCTTGTTTTTATTCTAGTGAAAACTGAAACAGAATATATTTTAAGAAATCAATTTTAGGCAGAAATTTGAACTAATAATTTGAGGTAGTTCATTAAGTAGAAATGGCTATTTACATAAACTCTGATCTTTTCAACAGAAGAAAATAACCCATTTAAAAAAAATCAAAATAAGGATAGTCTTTTCCATTTCAGACTTTCTTCATACTTTCTTAAAAATGCTGTGAGAAAGCAAATTTCATGCCAAAGAATTTAGGCCTAGTGATAGTAGGTACACATGCTTATGTGCTTATAAGAAAGCTGCTGAGGGAAAAGGAAAAAAGAGAAATATTAATATGCAAGCACAGATCAAGAGAATGTGCTTTTTTCGGGACAGAAAATATTAAAGAGAACATCAGAACATCAGAAATACAATTTTTGCATCTGAGCATAGCTAGGGTTTAAACATTTAGTCAAGGTTTGCATACAAAGCATTATTTTCTTTCTTAGTTCACTAGTTTCCATGTCAGTAGGTCCTCCTCAAAAAAAGTTTCAAACAAACATCTATACGGGGACTCACAAAATGGAATGCATATTTAAGTAAGCAATAAAAATGATACCTTCTTTGTATAAGTGAACTATATTAAAAGTTGTGTTTGATCATGAATGTCATGTTTTTTAAATATAAACAATAATCCATCTTTTAAAATGAAAAGTAATAGTTTGTTTGTTTGTTTGTTTTCAAAGGAATGTAATAATAATTACAAAATGGCCATTTTGGTGAACAAGTCTACATGGGAGTCAAGTGATCCCCCAAATGCTTGTGAATCAATTTCACTGAAGGTGAAAATCCATTTCAGAGATCCAGAATCTCGCAACTGAGAGTGTTTTATCTCATTATAGGACTGGACAGATAATTTGCATTTTCCAAATACCATCTGCAACAAAACTGATACCAGATGCAAAGCAGTAAATCTTTATGAGCTGAGTGACCCTTGTTAGGAAAAACGTTACACAGACCTGGACCTCTGAAAAAATATACACTGTGGAGGGACACTGTCTTAACTTCAAGGATTAATTAGTCACCAGGTGATCCTTCCTAAATGCTATCATCAATCTCCAGTTTAATTTATTCCTAGAACTCCTGTTTTTTTTAATGGTTGCTAATGGATATTAGCATTCTATGTTCCCACAAGAGAGCATTTGTCTTACGTGTTTAGTTCAGTTAGACTCAAATTTCTGTACATCAATCCTCAGTCAGGCCCTTAAAAGAAGTCCTAACTTCAGGCCATAGCTCTGCATAAAATGGACTGTGGATGAATGTCAGAGCTCACAAGGATGTCCTCTTCCTACTGAGTGAAGCAGCAGGTTGACAGATATGTTTGAACCCTTGGCCCCATATGAAAAATCACGTTCTAGTGACTCACTATGTGGAGCTCATTCTCAGATCAGGTCTCCCAGACTGGAAACATGTCAGGTTTACAGCTTGAGACAGGCAGAAATGTCTGGCAGCCTGAAGTGAGGTAGCCAAAACCACCCCTACATCCCCAGAGGTACAGATAGGCTCCAAAATCAGTCTTGAAGAAATAGGTAAACAGGAATTCCAGTGTATTCCATGCTTTTGAGGGAGAAACAAAAGTGTGTATGGTTGTCTTTTTCAGACTTGCTACAATACTAGATTACAAGCTAATTTTAGACTGTATTTTTTTTAAGTGAAAAACAGTCCCTGGTAAATGAGAACACAGGGATTTCATTCCTCTGGAATACTAAACTACCAGCCATGACAAAATGCAGTTACAGAGTGACAGTCAGACAGCCAGCAGAGTCCATGGTATTTACAATTTTGTCAAATGAGTCCCCTTCTGCAAATGTTTTGGCCTTTGCATATTTACATTCCTTGTGCTTGGTGCATTGATATGCCTGATGTAGCACAGCTTCTGCACTCCATCACTGCTGCTCTTCCTGGTTTCCAGTCTTCACGTTTCCATTGCTCCTTTGTTTCCTTTTGAATGCAATACATACTAATTTTACAGTAAATGCCAGTTTACATTAACTCAGGTGTCCTCATGACATAATTTGACTTGAAGTTATGCAAATTACTTCTCCAGATATCTCTGATTAGCTGTAAAAATACTCCCTAATTAGTCCAGAGATAATCAGGGAGAAATCACAGTTGATTACATATATTGAATTTGCTTCTCTAGTCTGAATTGCCATATTTCCTGCCACACGACCTGTGAGCACTCTGTAGAGTTTGCACCACACCTTCCCTTGAAAAACACTTTACCTACTCCCTCACAGTTCCATCAAATCAGACATTTCTTTTCATACTGACTCTACCAGACAGCAAGAGATCCTGCTGACAGCTGAAGAGAAATGCCAGCCGGGTGCAGTGAGAATTCTGCCTATTGCTGGGGATACAGACCAGTAAATCTTACTGGAAATACACAGGTGTCAGAAAGTTTTACAACTGGCAGCAAAGAGAGAGAGAACAAAAGCAGATCTTCTGATAAAAATGACATTGTCAGCTGATATTAAAGTGACAATTTTAGAGGTCAGTAATTTATACTGAATTTCCAGTGGAGATTTGCTGGCTTGCCTCACGCTGAACCCGTGTCCCTTAGTGATGGCTCAGTAATTTATCCTAATCCATTTTTCAAATAAACAGGGACAAGTGAACTTCAGAAGACTCCAGATTCAGATTCAATTTGAGTAAACAGATAAACGTTCAGAGGTTTATTCAGAGTTTGTTTTCAATTACCTAATACATCTCAAGTCTTTGAGTTAGCAGGGCTGGTAACCTTTTCTGCAGGATCCCTAAACTCTTCCTCATACAAAGTGCCTTGACAAGGTGAAGAGTAGGTCATGTGTCTCTTAACAAAACCTCTTTCTTGCAGAAACAAGACCACATGCTGATATTCTCTGTAAGCAAAGGAGAAGCAATGGTTGAGCTTCAGGTCTTTTACGGAGTAACAACTCCAGACACGAACACAGATGAAAAAGAACACGGATTTTGGGTTTAACTTGTGTAAGTTCTTGATGATGCTAGGAAGTCAGACTTGAATCTGAAGTTTCTAAAGCATCTCCCTCCACAAGCGATGTTACTTGAACTTTGGATTTTTATCTCTTTCAGATGGAGTCTAAAACACCCCCTAAAATGAAGTACTTTTTCAAAATTCAAGGAAAATCTAACAGCACAAGTCTGAAAATGGGGATATTTCAACTTAAAGTTGATTTGATGGGCTAGAGAAATCAAAAAAGGAATTTTCATCATGTTGCATGAGCAAGAAGAGAAGGATTTTGCCCCTTAATGAACTTTGCAATGCATGAAAGGAGATTTCTGCAAGACAAAAAGAAAGAAACCCAAAACTTTCAGTTATCTCAGACTCCCTGATATCTATGGAATAAAGATACAGGACTAAGTTCTTCCCTGATTTATGACAATGTAAGTCTGAAGCAGTGATTCAAGTCTGAATCTTACATAAACCTGAAACCAAGATGTTATCATAGTACCAAAAAGAGTTGTGATACTTCTTTTCATTTTAAGAAAAAATTGGTGAAGTTTCTTTGGGCTACTAGTAGGAATTCAGTTCTTTTGATGAGAAATTCCTTTGCCTCCTTGTTGCTGGGTGAAGTTCTGGAGAAACTAAGGCCTACCCTGAAGATTTCTGTGCCACAAAAGGCAATGCAAAGTGTCCAGAGTGGCACTAAATCCTCCCACACACTGCCCCTGGGTTCTCATGGTCACTGCTCTGCAGAGAAAAGCAATGGCAAGGACAGACGATGACCATGAAATGGATTCCATAACAGTATGGAACATAATCATTCTGGGATTCCTTTGCACAATTTTTATTACAACCATGAAACCAGTGTAAATTAAGGTATTCTGTAGATGTAGTAATTTCACATGGAAATAAAGAAAAATCTGAACAGGAAGAGGAATTATCCAAGCAGGTATTTTGTTAATATTTGAGTTAGAATTTAAAGACATAAATTAACATGTCAAAATTATTCACATTTTTTACAAATTTGTTTTTCACCTAACCTTTTGTCAACAGCCTTTTTACAGTTTTTAAGACAAAATCATCCCATCAGAACAACCACCACAGCCACAGTTTTACCTCTGCTCATTTTCTCAGAGGCAGCTGGGACATAGCCACAGAAGGAGGTGCAGGTCACACAAATCATTCTAGACATCCAGATGTCCTTCTTCTCCATGGCTACATTTCCTATCAGAATCAGAAGTAAACTTTTACGGCAAATCTCCTCACCTGGCAGGTCATGTGGAGTCATTGACAGTAATGATAAGTGACAGACAGTTTCTGTGACTTTATGACAACCTAAATGTATGTAATACCAAACAACATCAAGATTATTACCTGCTCACACTGTGATGCAGCCAACACTGCAACACTTGCTTTGTGTCCTTTCCTGTCAGAGGCTGCACAATAATTTCTGGTCCATTTCTCTGCTGTACAGCTCTCCTGTGCTTCTGCCAGAGCTGCTCTTTCTCATCCACAGAGTCAGGGCATGGTTGGAGGGAAGGCTGTGCTCCCAGCCCCTTTTCACCACTCTGCTTTTCCTCCCTCTTCTCCCAGGGATGCTACAGCATATGCACGACTTGTGGAGAGGCTGCTCCAAGGAGAAAGGACAGGGGAGTTACCCCCTATCCATGGGATTAAAGAAGAAGGAAAATGTTTCCAAACCCCTTTGGTGTTTCAGAATCTATCACAAGTTGAAGCCTTTCAGGGACACAGCCTAGTCACACAAGGGAGGCAACTGTGAAAGAAAGGTTAGGTGGGTATGAAAACAACAACAACAACAAATCTTCTTATTTCAAGACCCCACTGACTCTTTTTTAAAGTCCCCACATGTGGATGTGAAATACAGATTTGGGTTTATTATTAGAAATAATTCAAATGGAATGTGAGGTGGAACATTGTGGAGGCTCTATAAACTTGTGCCATGTCATTCCCAGTCATTTGCAGGCACAACTTGCACAGTCATCCTCCACGACAAGGTTCAGATAGGTTCACCTTTGGCAGTGAGAATCTGTGTTTTCTCAATAAAGTCCTAGTGATGCTTATACATCTATACCCTGGTAACTAAATAACCTCTACAAGGGATTTTTTACTGTTTTCTTTGCTTTTCATGAAAGAGTGGAGAGAAGTTTGTTTTTGAATGAAATTATCTTCATGATGCAGTTATTTTTAATACAGGATTTCATGAAAGGCCCATTTGCAGGCAGATCAAATATACAAGTTCTATGGCCTCAGATTTGAAATATACAAAGTAAATCCCACTCTGCATTTTAAACAACAGGCTTGACCCTATCACAAAGTAGTTCGTTCTAACGGCATGGACATTTTCACAGCATAGCAATCTGCATTTTCAAAAAATCCAAGACCAAGGCATTCTTACCTTATAGAAAAAAAAAAAGGTGAAAAAAAGCCAAAACACTTGATGTCAAGGCAAGAAATATCAATTTATGACAATGTTTTGCAATATGATGACTTTAATGCCATTATACTAAATGCTTGTGATGTAGTCATTATTTATGACAGATATTTAGGGGAAGGAGAAGCATTCAATCATTGCAGTCTTGATTATCTGGAAACTGAACTACTGCTGAAATATAAAACTGCATGTTGATGTTCACTGAGGTCAACAGGGAATCTCAAATAGATTTTAGTAATGCAGAATCAGGATTTCAGTGGTGAAATGTTCCCTTTTTTGCTCCTGATGGATTGTTAAAGGTACTGCTTTGCATAATATTTGACTGGTTTTTGAGTCACCAGCATAGAGATAGGTACACAAGCCATGAGAACATTCTCACCAGCAAAAGTAGCCACCTTCCTCAGCTTGATCCTGAAACAGCCATCCATTCAAATGCAAATCTTTTCATTTGTTCTTCTTTCTGTTCCTCACCTTTGTTGGCCAGCTCTGGGCAATGATGACACAAGAAAATCCACTATTTCCTTCAGCTCTATCTTTACAATCACTGTTTGGTTCCAGGCCTTGGGAACAAGAATATTTATAGTTTGCAGTGTCTTGAGCTCTTTCTTCTTTGCAGGAATTTACTAAGTCCTGAAACACTGATGATTTTTTATTACTCTCTCTCAAGCTGAAGGCTCACACTCCTCGAAATGAGATCTTTTTACTTACTTTATATACATTAGACTTTAGTATTGTATTTTTAGAGCACATAGAGAACGTTCAGTAAAATAGAGCTAAACTTCTAAACCAGTGAAAATCTGCAGCTGTTTCGTAGATTCCATAGCCACTTCTTGAATTAGACCAGCACCACTGAGAAAACTGACTGTAAATTATTTCATTTTATTCTATCAAAGAAATGTAATGTGTATTTGGAACAATCAGAGGACTGGTTACCCAGAAGATTAATTTTGATTGCTATTTTTGCGACTTGAAAGTGCATAAAGGTGAAATACATTGCAACCTCTTTGGAAAACACCTTTCCAAAGAAAAGGGAACACTTTCACTAAAAGTATTTGCTTTTGCCTCTATATTTCCTTTTTGGCTTTTGCTCTTCCCTCCCTTATGTTCTTCACTTCACAAATTCTCTTCTGATCAGCCTCTCTTAGGTGTTCTCTGCTCTCAAAGTGATAGTTTCTTTTGATTTTATTTCCTCCCATCTCATAAGCTGATCTCCGGTCTTTCTCAAAGCTGAAGCCACTATTTTTTTTTCTTTTTTTTTTTTCTTTTCAAAGTGAACATGCAATTAGTCTTTGACCATATATCTTTAAAAGTTACATTTTCTTTTTAGGAATTTCTGCCTTTTTCTTATTCCTTCTCCTTATTGGACATAGAATTTCAAAGCTGGAAACAGCCTAAAACATCCATAACAGCTTGTGACTGAGGGACAGAGTTTTTTTGAATATGGGGCCCAAATGAAGTCATGGTGCTTTGCTTTGTTTTCTTGTTTGTTTTTTCCTGGGGATATAGCTTCTATAATTTATGCTTTTAGTCTCTTTCAATGGTAATGTAGACACTAGTAAACAATAGCAGCATTACTGGCCACTTACTCTAATAGTCTTGGCATTGGCACATTATGCCCTTAAATAAAAGGAATTTACCAGATTGGCTTATTATTACAAAGTGTGCATATTTTAATGATATCACTTAATTATTTTCTGTTTAGGTCAGCATTTTTCTTGGGTTGTTTGTTTGTTTGTTTGTTTGTTGTTTTTTGGGATTTTTATCAGCAATATTTATATCCACCAGCTAGTTATGTTTTAAGTGAGTTCCTGAATAGAATTACACTGGTATTTAAATGATTTTGTATTATTAGAAAAGGGTCATATAAAATCCAGTTTCCTCTTAAATAAAGCTTATAACTACACAAAGTGTGAATTTGAGATATTACTAATCTGCTTTTTCTGTTTATTCTTGACTGATGAGTAGGTTGGATGCAATAAGATGCAGTTAAACCTTTGCATGAGACAATCATCATTTGATCAAAAGAAAGACTAGAGAAAACATTGCTGTCACAAACACTTTGCATGATGCCACTTGAAGAAAAGACAAGGTTGGTTTCTTAATTGTGAATTCGTCTTCATATAAGCATTATTTGACTGGAGTTTTCCTCAGTAATTTCAGCAAAGGCTCAGAAATAAGCAAGGGGCAGACCTGATTGCTATTGAACTTTGATGATGCCTTCTGATGATCACAAAAATTAGGGGTTTTTTTCTCTGTACCTCACAGTATCTGCTCACAATGTTTGATTTGTTTTGAGCAGCTGACAGAAGTTCATCTCAACCTTACACTCAGATGGAAGGACTGACTTGCCCATGAGACCGAGTTAAGTCCATGAGAAACACTGAAATAAAACATGTTCTGTAGTGACCACCATGCCTGGTCCATCAAGGCAGGTCAGCTCAAAGTCACTGGACTCATCAGGCACCTTACTTAATCAAACGCTGAAAGAATATTGAATTACATGATCTCCTAAGCTATTAGCTAGGCTGCTGAAGGACTAGGAACTCTGAAATTAGAGGTGGTAAGTTCAAAAGGGAGGAAAGAAATTTCCTTTCCTTGTCTGTAGGAAGAGGAATAGTTTCAGATTGATGAAATAGACAAGAGGAAAAACATTTAAACAAGACTTCCTCTCTCCAGCATGTCATAATACACATTAGGGAGCTGCAAAACCAGAGCAATTTCTTTAACAAGATTCATTTTTTGATTGACTTCTACCAGGGAAATTAAAAAAACCTGAGCCAAAATCATAAATTACATGAGATTTGGAAAAAGATTATCTGCTCTCAATCTTCATTTTTTACTTGATGAAATGAGAAACAAATAATTATGGAGACATTGAAATATTTAATAACAGTAAGATATTATTAAATATAATTCTGAAGAAAGCCTTAAAGAATTATGGATAAAGCTTGCAGATGACAAAGCTGATCCAAAGATGTCTGTTTGGATCATTTGCTAAGTTGACTCCAAATACACAAGCATTTGATATAGCTAAAAGTAGTAATGTTATTGCAGCTGTTGTGGCTTAATTGTATAAAATGGAGGCAAGGTTTGTAAGAAGAGGCACTGTTTTTATATTGGATCAATGGACTTAACTGGAAAAGCACTCCAACCCCAAATATCATGCACAAAGCCCTCTTTAGCTGAAGGACAGCTCTTAGTAAGAGAATATAAAAAAAGAAGCAGCTGGAAATGAGAGAGAAAAGCGGCCACAGAATAGGCAATATCCCCCCCAGTAGTTAGATGTGTCACCAGGGACATGAGAGATGAATCCCTTCCTGTTTTGAAATGTATGAGTGCTTCAGTGTCTGGGCTTTTCAATATTCAGGCCCATATCTGTCTGATTTTGATAATTTTCCACACAGAAATGAAGAGACCTCACGTGCCCAAGGCTTCTCTTGGTTTCTGGTTTGTTTTTTGTTTTTTTTTTTTCTATTCTGAGTGTATATGCTGATCTCAGAACTTGCCTGAAGTTAAGCTAAGTGCATTGTTTACACAGGACAGAGCCAAAGGATGTGGGACTTTATCCTGAAAAGCAATGATTCTGGAATGGTACGGGGAGTGGTGGTGGATAATTTGTTGTTTATGAATTTGTAGTTCAAAGCTGTGACTCTGGCACTCCTTGGATGTGAAACAGGAATGTTATCAGGAAGGAGGGAGAGGGAAAAATCTCCATACTCAGGGCTGAGGAGGCCACCACTGGTAGTTCTGACGTGCTTCAAAGAGAATACTGCAAATTTAGCAGCCTCAGAAATGATCCAAGAAGATTATTGCAGAAATTTATCTTGGAGTGAAACTGTTTCCTACAGAGAAGGAGGATATGGGATTTTGAAACCATCTATATGTAGACTTGACAAAAGAAAACCAGCATTTACTTAAAAAAAAAAAAAAAACAACAACAAAACAAAATAAGAGTTACTGTCAGTTAAGGCTAGAGAAATTCAGACTGAAGGTATAACTTTTAACAACAGACAGTTAACCACTGGAATCATTGATAAAGAACAAAGAAAAAATATCCTATTGGTTTTATTAAATGTGTGTTTTTAAAAAGATACCCTCTATTTCAGCTGTGAAGTATTAGGCTTGACAATAGAATTTTTAGACAAAATTACTTGGACTGCTTTATCAGGCTTCAGAAACTGTTAATCCAGGAACCCTGCAACCACATGCACACTGAAAATAGCATCTCATAATAGCATTCCTTTTGCAGGTTTTAACTCTGAAAGGCAATCAGCAATGAGCGGAAAACAAATAAAATACCAAACAAAAGACAAAAGTTCACAGACCAATGAGTCAGGGGACTGATGAAGGATGAATTGGCCACAGCAATCCCTGGCCTCAAAGATGGTATCAGTGGGCACAGCAGCAGGAACAGCATGAGCTCAGCTCACTGAAATTATCCTTAGCAATGCTCAGGAGCCAGAGGTCACTGACAGCATCCTGCAGGCTGTGACAGAGAATGCAGGGGTGGCACTTCCAACCTGTGCTCAAAATGGCTGTTACAGAGACATTAAATGTGTGATCTGTCAGACATTGCTGCCTCCACCCTTACCAGACAGAATTAATAAGGATTGATACAGGAGATAGGGACTGGACTATGCAGCCATATGCTTCTCTGCTCCTTCTTACAGCTGTGCAGTTTCATTAGCCCTAAAATAACTTCATTAGTTTTACTGTAAGGATAACAATTGGTGTTACCCATGAGTCAGTGAGAGACTCAAGGGGATGAATACACCAAATTATTTGTTTGAACCTGAGCACCTGTTGATACCCTTTGCTGAAGGAGTGTCATACAAATGAAGTCAGGCAGAAAGCAGCCATCTCAAAAGGACAGATAGAATAGTACCTCCACGTCCCTTTCAGATTTTCATTTTTTTATAATTTTAGCTAAATTTTAGGGATTGCTGGAGCCCCAAGCTTTCAGTTTTCAGCAGACTTGGCTTAAATGTCCTTGCAGTTTACCTGCCAAACTCTCCCTCCCCCTCAATGCTGCAATAAGAGCTGATGCTGTGCACCATCTTTCCTATCCTAAGCCATTATTAGCACATGGAATTTCCGCCTCCTCCTCCACTTGAAATCCAAGAATTTATACTAAAAAAGAAAATCCCAACCCCATCCTACAACCCTTCTTTGTTATTTAATCTCAACAGAGCCATTTACCAAGAACTTTTTTTCCTTTTCTAGTATCTCCAGACCAACTTAGCCCCCAGTTCACAGAGCCTGCTTTGATTTTGTGACCAGGAGCTTCTCCAAAGACATCATTCATTCCAGTGCCTGTTGCTCCTCTTAGCCTCAAGAGCTTGCAGCTTCTTTCCTTTGCTGTCTTCTGATGGTGCCATATTCAGTGGAAGACAGTTTCTCACAAAACTCTTGAAGATCATAGACCTTTTGCACTGAAAATATTTGTTCCTTGCATGGTGACATCAGTCTTTCACGTATGACCTGATCTTGTTCTTATTATCTTTGATTGCAAAATCCTTTTGTATCTAGGAGTAGAAAATCCTTACACTTGGTGAACACTGAAAGCAATGCATTGTGATAAAGCATTTAAACTTAAACCCCTCCAGCTCATTGAAGGTTATCTTAGCAATATAAACAACAGGAAAAAAAAAATCCCCCACAATTATTTAAGCACAAGGCCTCATATTTGTTCTCAATTTCAATGGCTCCTGAATAAGACCAAGGGCACAATTAAAAGATTTTAGGTATTGGGCTGCCAAAATTAAGGATCTGGCCCCAGTAAGATAATTCAAAGAGTGAGTCAGGCATCTTGGCTCTAATGGCTCTGAGCTATATAGGCTTCCCAAGGATAATGTACAGGGACTGGTGAGAGTTTCACGCCTCAAAAGGATGATAGAGTAATTCAGTAACTGAGCAAGTTACTGAAAAACTATAGAAGCAGCATGAGAGGGTGTTGAGCTCTGCCCTTTAGCTGAAGCTCTGAATCCAAGGTTTCTCTCTTCTTGGTTCCATACACCCACTGAGACTTTTGAAGGGGATTCATCAGGGAGAAGGGTAAGCCACCTAGATAAATCTGTGACCTGAGTCTTTATCTGCCATCAGCAGATCTTCATCTCCCCTGCTTCCTGTCTAAGTTTTTTGTACAGCAAAGAGGAGTGGATTATGACTGGGCACAGATGCAGCCTTTGAAGTCAGCTCCCTATTCTCACATTCTCAGCCTTCTTCTACAGCCTCCTAAATCCTCTGTATTTTTATAAATGCCTGTTTCTTACCATTGCTGTGAAATAGCCTCTGGAAACTTTTAAGGTATCCTATTAGATATACAGGAAGTCAATTTGCTTCATTACAGATTTTTGCATCACCCCAGTAGAGATGAACACATTTTTAGGCACTGAGATCACACAGCTAGGAAGGCCAAATTGATGTCTCTGAATTTTCTATCCTTTGATTTTATGAGGAATTGTGATTTTGTTCTTCGTGTGCTATTGTGATAACCATGTCAATAATTCTGATTAGATTGCCTCGTTTCAAACAAGAATGTGGGAAAAATGGATCATTGAAATGAACTGTAAACTATACAGGCATTATGGTATTATAAAATTTAACCAGGTAGTCCAAAAACCAAGACAACTCAACAAAAATTCACTCTTTCACTGGTTTTAAACCAGAAAGAACTATCAAACAGAGCATTCACAATTCCTTCCACAGTAATAATAAATAACGTATCTTCTTCATACCCAAAGTCCATTTTTATGTACCTTCCCCATGAAAAGATGCAAGAAGAAAAGTCCCACTGGATTCAGCTGTTCTCTTGCCTGCCTTTTCTAAAGCAACGAAACTCCTTGTACAGAAGGCTTAAAGAAAGACAGGAAAAAAGTGGATAAAACAACAACAAAACCACCCTAATGTCAAGGTAGCACATCAGTAATCTTAAAATGAAGACAGACGTATTGCCCTTTTGATAATTTGTGAGAGAGTGCCTTTTTTTTTTTCTTTGTGTCTAGTAGTACTTAAATACTAGACCTTAAAGGCCACTTCTGTGAGTGCTGACAGTTATACAAATAAATTTTCTTAATATAAAATAGAACCTCACTTAAGAAACCTTATATGGAGTTATACTTTGGAATGGCAATCTTCATGCTAATTGATCTTTCAATACAACTGAGAATGTGACTCATACATTTATTCTTTATACTGACATTAACAGCTGAGAAAAAGTCCATTTGTGGCCCATTTGCATAACTCTGATTTTGGATAGTAACATTATAAAGTGTGATCTATAAAAGTAAATTATTTAATATTTGTACTATAACAACAGCTGAAGAATTTAGACTCATCAATCCATGTTTGAAAGATAAAGAAGGCAAAACCCTTTTTAATCATATTTTTCTTCAGCTTCAGGTTTTTTATATACCCAAAATATTCTTTCTTCCTAAGGACTTCCTTCTTTTCTATTAAATCAGTGTGTTCACAAATACCTAGTATCATATTGCAGTATGGTATCTGAATTGAAGTGATGAAGTTTGATAGTTATATAAATCATTGCTAATATACTTCCTTCACATTTTAAAGCATCTCAAAAGAGTAAGGACTTCCTTAACTGGAGAAGGCACTGGCAATGAAGTTCAGTGGGATATATATCTCCACAAAACATATGTGCCTTAAATTTTTCCATTGTTATCAACAATGAGGTTGCCATTAATTTTTGGCCTGCTGTCCTAGAGTGATTTTATGATGTTTGTATCCCCAATTGTCCATTCTGTTTGTGCTGTATATTGAGTTCTGTACCTTTAAGACTGATTCTGAGAGTGAACCAGGGAGAGAAGACG